>APFE031671217.1:44254-68218 GCA_000404065.3 Pinus taeda | reverse complement strand
AAAATCAAGACTAAAGTCTTTAACATGTTCTTGGCCTTTAAGGTCTTTTTTGAAAAACAATCTGGACATCAAATTCTTATGCTTAGATCTAATAATGGTAGAGAATATGTTAACAACAAATTCATCAATTTTTTCGTTGAGCATGGAATTCAATTGCAACATACTATTCCATATACTCCACAAGAAGATGGTGTAGACGAAAGGAAGAATCACATCTTAAAGGAAATGGCTAATTGTATGCTTCAATTAAAAGAAAATTTTATTAATTTTTGGGTAGAAGCAATTAACTATGAAAATTACATAGTAAATCACACTCCTACTAAGGTTTTCAAGAACATCACTCCAAAAGAAGCATGGAACTCAATTAAACCAGATGTAAGTCAATTTCTTGTTTTTAGAAGTGATGCATTGGCCCACATTCCAGATGAGAAAAATAAATCCTTAGAAAATAAGAGTGAAAAAATTATTTTTGTTGGATATTCTGAAGATGTCAAAGGATATAGACTTCTTCAACCTAAATCCACAAATGTTATCATTAGAGGAGATGTAAAGTTTGCTGAAAATATATCAACCTATGAGCCTAGTTCAGCGGATGTACCACCTCTCTCTATCCCTTCTACTTCTTAAAATATTCCTTGTTCAGATGATGAAAATGAGGCTGACAATCCTCCCCCACCTTCTCAAGATCCTCCTTCAGTTCCTCAGCTTCCAAATGGGTTCGTGCTACTCGAGATGCAGCAGGTGCTCTTGCAAGTGGTCCTATAGATCATTGTCATACATGTTCTCAATTTAATAGAGCCTCTTCTTTATTGGCTCAAGGTTCAACGAATTATGATCTTTACACCTTTACAGAAGCTTCATGCTATCCACATTGCGATGAAACTATGAATGAAGAATATTGTTCATTATTGGAAAATGACACATGGGACCTTGTTCCTCTTTCAAAGGGAGGAAATCTTGTTAGATGCAAATGGGTTTACATAACCAAGTTTGGACCAGATGGAAAATTTGATAAACATAAAGCTCATTTTTTTGCTAAGGGTTTTTAACAAGTTGAAGGCATTGACTATACTAAAACCTTCTCCCCTGTTGCCGAAATGAACTCTAACCATTTTTTTCTTTCCCTTGTTGTCTCTTTCAAATGGGAAGTCCATCAAATGGATGTTAAATACACCTTATTCCATGGGGACTTGAATGAAGAAATATATATTGAGAAACCTATTGAATTTATACAAATAGGCTCCAGCCTTATATGTTGGCTTAAGAAATCCCTTTATAGTCTCAAGGAAGCCCCTCAGGCTTGGTATTCCAAAATGGATATCTTTCATTTAGATACTGGCTTTTGTAAGTGTCATTCTGGCAATAATGTCTACTTCAAGAAGGTGGGTAAGTATCTTTCCATTCTTATTCTTTATGTTGATGATCTTATTTGTACTAGTAATGATACCATCCTTATAAACCATGTGAAGTCCAGCCTTAAAAATCAGTTTGAAATGACAGACTTAGGACACTTGCATTATTTTCTTGGTCTTCAAGTCTTGCAATCGAAGGAAGGTATTTCCCTTTCCGAGTCCAAGTATTCTTCTAATCTTCTATGCTACTTTCACATGTAAGACTGTAAGTCAATGCCTTCTCCCTTTCAATCTAGAGCTAAACTTCTGGTCTCTTGTACCTCCCCTAAAGTTGATACAGCCTTATAATGCCATCTTGTTGGAAAAATTTTGTATTTGACCCATACTTGTCATGACCTTTCCTTTGTTGTTAGCCTTGTTGCTCAGTCGATGAAAAACCCACATGAAAGTCATTGGAAAGTAGCCAAAATAATATTTTGTTATGTTCAAGGTGCCATTCAGTTCAGGATTCATTACAGTGCAGAAGAATCTCTTCTATTGGTTGGTTTCATTGATTCTGGTTGGGTTGATGACCCTTATGATCAGAAGTCTACTGTAGGTTATGTATTCACTCTTGGTTATGTACCTATTACATGGGCTTGCAAGAAACAAAGTTCCATTTCTCTTTCTTCAACAAAAGAAGAGTATTGTGGTGCCATTGAAGCTAGTAAGGAAGCCCTCTGGCTTCATCAGATCCTGTCGGAGTTTGGTTTTCAGCAGCAACATCTGACTACACTTTGGTGTGATAATAAAATTTCCATTAAACTATACAAAGATCTAGTCTAACATCAGCGAAAAAAATTCATTGAACTATACATGCACTTCATCGGAAAGCTCATTCATCACCATGTTCTTGAACTGCAATATTATTCAACCGATGATCAAGTTGCATACATCTTGACAAAGGCTCTCATAGAGGTGAAGTTTACTAAAATTCGATTTATGGTTGGAGTTGTTGTGGCCACCAATAACCCCCCTTCTTATTTAGTGATGTTATTAATACTAAATAAATGGGGACCCTTAGTTAAAAAATTCAAAATATCAATTAATGATTGTATTTCCTTTTCAATAAAACTTACCATCATCAACTTAAGAGAAGACCTTTGCGAAATCTTAAAAACTTAAGTTTTGTGATGAGGGAAGACAAAATCACTCCTTAAAGAATATTGCATCGCAGAAAAGATAACAACATGCCTACTTACAAGCTAAACTCTAAAATCGTGAGAATGTGATGTGAAATTACATAAGGATAAACATATATTGCATCGCAAGTCTTAGAAGCACACTTATAATAAAAAGCCGCAGAAAACGCCGATATGCGATAGTGCATATCACAAAATTGCGCCTCGCAAGAAATCACTTAACACAAAACATGCGATATTGCAATTATGTGATGTTGTGACCATGTGATACTGTGAAATTGCGATATGGTGATACAACGATCTGCGATATTATAAAGCAAATCACAAAATCGCTCCATCGCAGACTCTTTTGGCTCATTATTCAAGAAAAATCTTCTTTCCCTAAAACGAACTGCTTATGCGCTTTAATGTCAATTAACGAAGTAGTTGCCAGTTGTTAAGGAAATATGATTTTGTGTTTATTGAAGAGCCAGTTCATGTAAGGTGATATACTTTTGCATTAATTTAACATTTAGAGCTTTCCCGTCATTATTTCTTATCATTACTCTCACCTCACTTGTAAACTGCAGGAACAAAGGACAATAGGTTATACAAAGTAGTATACAGGAAACTACGGTGAAGATAGGCAAGGCTCTAATGTCTGAAGATAAGGAAAAGGCGCCCTTGCACAAAGACACCGCATGCAATAGAGACACAGGGATTCCCACTTGGGAAGGCATATATAATCTACTTGGGGAAGAGAATCCTAAAGTAATGTGCTTTACAGCTACTACAGGCTCATCAAGGTCGCCTGAAGCATCAGTTGCAGAGTTAGCTTGTTCATTCCTGCACTGGAGAGTGGCAAGCCCCAAAATTCTCCCCTACATAGAAATGGTTAAAAGAGTACTAGACATCGCTGACATTAAAGACAGACAGTTCAGGGCTCAAGGTCAAGAGCTCTCGGAATCATTATTTTCACAAAATTTCAACTTTACATCCACTACAAGAAAACACACAAGAAGCGAAAATCGCATTAAGGAAGCACAGATTAAGAAACAAAGGTAGTTTCTGATGCATGATTAGCACCTAGCACTAATCGCGCATCGCTGGGTAAAACTTCTCGAAATGAAAAGCCTCTAATTGCTCAGTCTCCTATAAGCCCAGTACCGAAAAGATAGTGCCAGCTCTTGCTGATTCCATTTTTGCAGCACATTTAAAGGCTGAAGTCAGCCAACTGACTCTACTCAAGCAAATGCTGAATTCTTGCAACATTAAGGAGAAAATACAAAAATAGTTAGTTTTATATTTCATTTTAGAAATAGTTTTATTTTATTTTTCCTAGAAAAAGGACAGTCATTTAAACCGTATCCTAAATTTTTGTAAATAAGTTATTTTTAGACGTAGTTAGTAGTATCTAAACCCTTCTCATGCATTTAGAGAAGGGTCCAGAAATTTATCAAAAACTTGTCCTCAAAACATGCACTTTTGCACCCTCCAAGGAGGCTTTGGTGAATGAATGGAACATGATTTATTGATTTTTGCATCTGATATCTGCTACTGATGTTGCACTTCTGTACTCTTAGTTGGTGTTGGATTGAGAAGAGATAAATCACTATCGCTTGAAGCTCATGAGTATAACTTGTTATAAATGGTACTTCTATCTCTTAACTATTTCTATTTCCTATGTTAAAGTGATATTTAAATTCAATTGTTTATATGTTAATGCTTGAATGCCTGAGTTATCATTTGGCACTTTTGTACGGTGATAGCTATTTATTTATGCTTGATATATCAACAACTTATTATGTGATATGTTTTTCAAAACTACTTCATTTAACTTCTTATGCGAAGTAGTTCATTTATATTGAATTATTTTCTTATAATAGTTGAATGATCTTTATTACCAATTGTTAGTTGAAATCATTTTAGATCGCATAACAGAAGAATCATACCCCAGGTTAGTATAGATTTAGATGTTGTTGCTTTTTTAGAATACAATTACATGTCATTAGATTAGAATTAGAAGTAGATCATCACAATTAGTATATTTTAAAGCCGAGAACATCAATCAATCTTACACACACACACAAATTTGGGAACTGGTCCCAGTAACCCCAGTCGGACCCACTATACCAAACAGAAAAGGAGCTACCAACCAAGGTCCAGACCGGGTGGGTATCCCCCTTGTTGTAGACCCGATTTTCTGGGCTTCAACATATTTGGCGCTAGAAGGAGGGCCTCGAACTATGAATGGCAAGTAAGTCCAAATCTAAATACCATTCTGAGAGTAAATCACCCTCACCATCTCCCCCGACTTCTCCATTACATTTAGAAGCTTTAAATCCACTACCAGAATTCGTAGGATCAACAGTCGCTGCTACAAACCCCAACATTTCAGAACAATCTACTATTGAACTGCCTAAAGTCGAATCTCTGATTCACAAACTTCAGTGATTTTCTATATCTCCTCAAAGATCTAATAAATCTCAAGGCAACATGACTTCGCAATATAACCCTGCTCATCCCTTAACCAGATTAAAGTGCGAAAAGTTTGGTGTTCAGCCAACTGAATTACCTCTACCCACTAGGAAGAGAGCAAGGAAATCACCTAAAGGGTCCGATAGCAAGACTCTTTCACCATCATCATCCATCTCAACTTCCTCACTGCGAAGTCAACCATCCACTCCTTCACTTCAGATCATTGTCCACCAATCTACTAGTACTTCTACATCCCCTTCTCAATCATCCGGAGTTACTATATCCTCATCTTCTCAACCTCAGGGATCATCTTCTCCACTTCCCTCTATTAGTATATTAGTGATGGCTCAATCTCCATGGAAAAATCCAGGGGAAGTCTTAATGCCTGCGCCCTTGAGTCAGCTGCCAGCCCATCCTGAAAAATGGTTGCTTAAATTCAATCCTGAAGAAGGCATGCTAGCGGAAGAGCATATCAATAACTTTATGCTATCCATAAATATTAATGGGGTTACCAACGAAGATGTTGTCATTCGACTTTTTCCTTAATCCCTTGAAGGAATAGCCGGATCATGGTATTTTTCACTACCATCTGGATCTATTACTAGTTGGAACATCTTCGAGGAGCAATTCCTCATTAATTTTGGTGATGATAGGTCTACTGTGACGTTGATTACTGACCTGTCAAACCTCAAGGCCCAATCAAAAGAACCTATCAAAGACTTAAATTCTCATTTCAATAAACTATTAAACAAAATTCCTACCGCTTCCAAGCCCAGCGAAGAAGTGCGAAGTGAATGGTACATTACTGCTTTACCATCAAATATAGCAATCTTCGTGGATAGGGCTAATAAGACAACTTTTGCTGAAAACATGAAAGAAGAAATAGCTATAGAAAAATGGATTATAGCCCTTGCAAAGAAGACTGCGATCAAAGAACGGAAGTTTAAGAAGGTAACATTCAAAGAAGATCCCAAGAAAAAACAATCGAAAGATCCTTTTGATTTAGAAGGATTACAAAAAGTTTTGAAGACCACGTCTAACGAGATGGTCGACATAAAAAAACAAGTGGCAAAAATTTCTTCAAAGAAGCCATACAGAGCTTTAAAAAGAAATCCCTCGAATGATTCAAAGCCCCCCAACACTATTACAAATGCTGAATCTGATGAAGAAGAAGAGGATATCGCTACTAAAGAGAAAACTGATGAAGAAGAAGTTGTAGAGTTACAAGGAATGTGGGATTTCATCCTTCCACAAAAAAGAATCAAGAAGCATTCCTGGTTAGTGCATGAAGCAGAAATCAGCTTGATCACCCCCAAACTACCCCTAAGCCAAAGAGCGCAAGCTCGACAACGAAGGATAAAGTCGCACCCAAGAAGACAACATCTAAAGCGACTCAAAACAACCCAGTCCAAACAGATTCCTCTAATCCATCTAAAACGTAGATCATTTCGGATGAAATGGAGTACAATATTATAGAAGATATGAAGAAGACTTGGGCCAACATCACTCTTTATGAATTGAGCAAATTAAAACACCAGCAAAAGATACTTTTGAAAGAATTACATGTTGTGCCAGTTGCACCTTTGCCTGCCATTGTAATTTCTTAAGCTTCTCATGAAATGGGAAGACCTCTGACTAATGTGATTAACAAGGTTGATCCAAACGCCATCGCGTTAATTGGAGGAAGATTGAGATCTCATACTCCCCCGTTTCTTCTTACCTATGAAATTTTTAATAAAAATGTGCATAATTGCTTAGTAGATTCTGGAGCTTCATCGAATATTTTATCGAAGTCAATATGTAAAAAATTGAACGTTCAACCACAGAAGTCTGCTGTGCACATAGTCCAGCTAGATCAATCACAAGTCGAGGTAATTGGCAAATTGAATCAGATTACCATAAGGCTATCATCCAACCCAAAGGTATGTCAAGTTATCAACATTTTAGTTGCTGATATTCCAGAATTCTATGGCTAAATTCTTAGCAGGGACTGGTAAGAAAAACTCCATGGATACTTCGCAACTGATTGGTCGCACATGTGGCTGCCCTACAATGGTAAACCAAATCAAATAAAAGTTGAACGAGAACGACATCAGAAATACATAGTAACGGAGCTAGAGGGAGAGAATGAACGAGTAGCATATAACAACATCATTATTGGCAATTACTCAGTAGATTCTTTCCTAGGAAATTTTAATGCTCACACATCACCTTACTTAGAACATTCTGTTTTATCTCAAGTAGAAATTTTTTCTCAAATAGATAGTTCTAAATGTATCAATTTTTTAGATAGTCCTGTAAATAAATCTTCATTTTGGAAATTATTCTTTGATGGTTCTAAATCTAACGAAGGAGTAGGAGCAGGATGCATGCTACTTAGTCCAGAAGGAGATAAAACTATGTTAACTTACAGACTCGAATTTGATTGCACCAACAATAAAGCGGAGTATGAAGCTTTAGTCCAAGGGTTGTACAAAGCAATCAGATTAAATGTCAAATACCTTCAAGTTTTCGAAGACTCTGAAATTGTAGTTAGACAGGTACGTAATACTATACATTGTTTATCAGGTCATTTAAAACATTATCAATCTTTAGTTCAAGATCTAACTAAGCACTTTATAGCATTTAATATTTCATCAATTCCCAGACTCTAGAATGCAAGTGCAGACCTTTTAGCTAACGTAGCTTATAAACTTATCCCTTCAGAAGATTTTAGTCCAGATAGATTCTCAATAGAATTAATCTTTAAACCTTCTATTCCTGATAAAATCACAAATTGGAGAATTTTCAACGACGATCCTGACATCATGATTTTTCTCACATTTGAAGGATCCTATACAAATCAAATAATTGACGAAGACCAACATGACTGATAATTGCAACAATATAGCACTAACAATGCTATACCTAAGTCGGTAGTCAAACTAGAAGACCTTTATGATTTGAAAGATCAGTTTAAAAGATCTACTAATTAAAAACTCCAAAGTTCAACTTTGAACTATGAATTAGTAAATCTGGGAACTCATACCAAACCCCAAAACATTAATCTAGGCCTTGGCCTAACCTTGGAAGAAAAATTAGCATATATTCGTCTTTTGAGACAATACAGAAATGTTTTTGCTTGGAACTATGAAGAACTTAAAACATATGACACTTCTATCATCCAACATACTATTCTAATGATGGAAAATGCAAAACCAGTCCAATAGAAGTTGAGAAAAATCCATCCCAATTTAGAAAATCAGATTAAATCTGAACTCGACAAGTTATTGAAAGCCAAAATAATCTTTCTCGTTCGACATTCCAAATGGGTCTCCAACATGGTCCCTGTTAGAAAGAAAAATGGAGATATTAGAATCTGTATTGACTTTTGAAACCTTAATAAAGCCTGCCAAAAGGATAATTTTCCTTTGCCTCCTGTGGAACAAATTTTGCAGGCAGTCGCTGTGTCAGAGTTAATGTCCTTCTTAGATGGATTTTCAGGATATAATCAAGTGTTGGTACATCCTGACGACCAATTAAAAACCACATTCAGAACCAAATGGGGTACCTACGGATATCAAAAAATGCCTTTTGGTCTGATTAATGCTGGTGCCACATTTCAGAGCCATGGACATTGCATTCAGAGGTTTAGTTAATAAGTTTGTGGTAATATATTTGGATGATATAACTGTCTATTCCAAGAGACGAAGCAACCATCTCAGAGATTTGAAACAAATCTTCCAACATTGTTTAAGGTATGGAATTTCACTCAACCCTAAAAAGTCCTTTTTCGCATTAAGTGAAGGAAAACTTCTAGGATTCATAGTGTCAAAAACTGGAATTCACATTGACCCTGACAAATCAAGGAGATTTCCAAAATTTCCCTACCTCACAACAAAAACGATATGCAATCTTTCCATGGTCAAATCAACTTTATAAAGAGATTCATTTTGAATTTTTCAAGAATCGTGTCTCCCTTACAAACGATGATAAAAAAGAACTCAATCTTAAAATGGGGTCAAGATGAATATGAGGCATTCAATCTAATCAAACAAGCAATTGTCAATGCTCCATATTTAGCGACTCCAAATTTTTCAGAGCCTTTTGTTTTATATACATTTGCATCTGATAGATCATATGCAGCAATACTTACTCAAGCAAATCAAGAGAAGGAAAAAGCCCCAATTGTTTTCTTCAGTTCAAATTTACAAGCAACTGAATTAAATTATTCAGGTGTGGAGAAACAGGCTTACGCTATTTTCAAAGAAATCAAATATTTCAGATTCTTTTAACTCAAAACCCGCACAAAAGTCATTGTACCATTTCCAGTAGTAAGGAATATTTTAGTACAAAAAGAGGTGGGTGAGAAAAGAGCCAATTGGGTTACTGCCTTACAGGAATATGATGTAGAAATCAAACCAACAAGCATTGTAAAAGGTCAAGGCTTTTGCAAAATTCTGGCCAGAGCATCACTGATATATGAAATTCCATCTACATACATACAAGTGTACGAGGTAAGCCTAAACGATAATGAGTCATTATATGCCGATATCATTTCTTATCTGAAGAATGGGTATGCCCCCTCACATCTTGATCATATTAAGAAAAGAGCTCTAAGATTGAAAGCCAAACAATATCAACTCTTGAATGATGTTTTTTTTAGGATAAATTATGATTCTGTTCTACTTAGATGTCTTGAAGAATCTGAAGCTAAAAAAGTTTTGCATGAACTCCATGACAGGCCAGCAGGCGGACACTATGCTGGAGATGCTACTGCACATAAAATCTTATGAGCAGGATATTACTGGCCCACATTATTCAAAGACTCGCACAATTACGTGAGGAAATGTCAAATCTTCCAAACTACTGCTGGGAGACAGAAGAAAGCGTCCTTGCCACTACAGCCAATCAACATTGAGCAACCTTTTGATCAGTGGGGAGGTGAGATCGTTCCTCACTCTTCTAAGCAACATAGATACATCCTTACAACAACATATTACTTTACTAAATGGGTAGAAGCAGTTCCACTCAAGACAACCAGTGCTAAACATATCATTATATTTATAGATCAATTCATAATCACAAGGTTTGGATTTCCTTCCGCTTTAATGTTTGACAATGCAACATACTTTTCTGGAAATGCAATGACTGAATTTGCACTTAAAAGAGGTTTCAAACTTAAATATTCTGCCAATTATTACCCACAGGGAAATGGGTTAGCGGAATCTACAAATAAAAACCTAATCAGGATTATCAAACGAACAGTTGACCAAAATCATAAAAATTGGCATAAGTCTTTAATATACGCTTTATGGGCAGATCGAATAACACAAAAAGCTTCAATTGGCACTTCTTCATTCAATTTAGTTTATGGAAAAGAAGTCGTTCCCCCGACTCATTTAGCAATCTCCTCTTTGTATTTAGTTCAATATATTGAGGAAGTACCAAATTCCTCCTTACAACTAAGGCAAATGGAAATAATCAAGTTAGAAGAACAAAGAGGGCAGGCCAAAAGAACTCATGCTCATCATCAAGCATTAGTAAAATCCTCTTTTGATTCAAATATAATGATCAGAAAAGATTTTTAGGTGGGAGATCTAGTTTTAAAATGGGACAACGCCCATGAAGAAAAAGGGAAACATACAAAATTTCAACGAATGTGGCTTGGTCCTTTTCAGATTATAGAAGTCATAGGTCCATCCACTTTTATGTTGCAGGATTTAGTAGGAAAAAGAGATTCTTTACCTGTCAATGGTCAGATCCTTAAAAAATATTTTCCCTAGAAGATTACTCTTCTATTTTGTAGATTAGATTTTTATTTTCATAAAACCAGTTGTGAATGGTTACATTAGGAATTTACGAAAAAGACACCAATTCTCTTTTAGATTTTGATCTTTTGCTTGTATAAATCAAAAATCTTTTGGAAAATTGATCTTTATTGTAGAAAGATACAATTAAAGACTCTAGCCTAGATATGATACTAGTTTCAACTTCATAAAATTTGATGAAAACAACCTTTAGTGAGAAATTGTTTTATATCAGTGTAATGAAATGTATCAATAACAAAATAAAGATTCTCTATAGAACAAATCTTTCTAAAAACTCTACTATTGTCGTCTAGAGCTATCTTAAGGAAACAATGACTTCCCCCTACTAAGGAAATGACAACTTTCAGAGGAACAATCCAAGGATACACTTTACCTTAAAGAGTGAGAGGTCTCATCACGAGTCGGCTTATCATAATCATAGATATTGTAACTTGCTAACTTTTCCAATACTGCATACCACAACAGGGCAATGATTCAAGATTGTTGCAATCAAAAGACAAGGGGTCTCATCATGAGCAAACTTGTTCAGTAAGTTATAAATCAAGTGAATGACTGTGTCATAAATTGGCCATCAAACCAAGACATTGTTCTTTAAGAATAAAAGAAAATCAAATGCAATAAGTGTTGATGTGGATTCTTCTCTGAGAATTGTAGGTTTCTTTACGTAGGATTCAGGATCATTGTTGGGTAACAGGTAACCCTGTCGAGGCGATGAATGCCTGTTGGAAGTAGAGGCTCTACCTACGACAAATGAGCATATTTAAAACTGGTTTACAGAGAAGACTTTGTTTTATCTTTATAAACCAAGAAATGACTGATGTAAATACAATAACTCGCTTGAGGAATCAAATAATCAGAGTTCAAAATAGTTGAAAAAAAATATCATTGACAGGTTAGAACATAATGTACTTTATCTTTCTATAATAAAGTTAATTTTCTAGAAAATTTTCCATTTTGGAAGTATAGAAAATTCAAAAGAATGATAGAGATAACTGGTTCTTCCAAGTGAATCACCAATTGTTGTGGGCACCAACAACCCCCCTTCTTATTTAGTGATTTTATTAATACTAAATAAATGGGGACCCTTAGTCAAAAAATTCAAAAGGGGAAAACAACACAAAATTATAAAAAGTCTTGAAGTGATACAATATTATAATACAAAGATGAAGAGGCGAGATGGCTAGGTCTTCTGCAACCCCCAGCGCCGCCGACACAAGGATCTCAGGGACAGCGATTGGAGGAAATCCTTGCACGGTTCTGCGAGCTAGATCAAGCGATCCTTGGATCTGGTTTTCATCTAAAACTGATCGGTCCTCGACGATAGGGAAAACCCTCTCCTGCTCTTGGTCCTGTGACGCCGTTGCCCTCAAAGCTCTACGATGCCCTGGAACGTTTTCAAGCCTGGCTGACGGTCTTGCTGCCGAACTGCCGGACCCAAATCAGTACTGGGCCGCTGCGATCCCCCCTTCGAGGATTACGCTCTGGTTAGGAGTTTTCGCCCACGTGGATGGAAAAAAAGACCCGGCAGTCTGCTACTCGACCCTCTTCTGGAAAACTGAGGGCACGATCTATCATTTCCTGGAAGGATAGCTCGCCGCCCAATCGGTCTTCTTCCATGCTGAAGCCTCTTGGCTGCAAGGATTGGGGTCTGCATGCAGCAGATCTGCCCCATCGCTCACATGCATGGTCCTCTCTCTGCAACCGTAGGCCGGATCTCACTGCTACAGGCAGAGCATAAACCCAGATTGAGGGCAAACATCAGGTAACCAAAACATGTTTTCAGATTTTCATTAAAACACCAGAGTCGAAATCCTTTTTAGCTTGGGTACATGCAGGTACTGTGTTGCAGCTGAAGCAGCAACTCTGTGTTTTGACTGGTTACCCTAGACAGATCCAACACCTAGTAAATGGTAGACGGTCCCTCCAAGACAACAGAACCATGGAAAGCTATGGGATCAGGCCAGGAGAAACCATTGGTTTGAACCTCAGACTGAGGGGAGGAGCTCCCACATAGGGTCAAACAAGCAGTTCAGGAGGGGAGATGGGGAAAAAGGTTGCACCTCAGCAACAACCCAAAGGAGGGATCTCATACAAAAACATCCTTCAGGGCAAAAAAGACCCAGGATCTTCTCTAGATCAAGGCAAGTATACCCCTAGGCCATATATCGTAGATCAGTTAGGGCAAACCCCAGCCCTAAACCTTGACTCTACAGGGCTGGACGACTTTGTAAATTCCTATGAAAAACAGGCCCTAATCTGTCGTTTTAACAGTTTCTGGCCGAAACCAATGGATCTATTCCATTGGATCTTCACTACGTGGACCATGGAATGTGACATACATCTATGCTCCAAGGGTTTCTTCATAGTCAGATTTGCATCCTCGGAAGTCAGAGAAACAATCATCAGCAATGGGCCTTGGTTCTGGGGAACATCGGGGCTCTTCATGACCCCATGGTTTCCAGATTTCGATCCAAACACCATGACTGTAACCAAAGTGCCGGTTTGGGTCCGTTTATTCAACCTTCCCCTCCACTTCTGGAGTGAACAAGTCCTGGAAGGAATTGGGAACAGCATAGGGAAATATATCAAAACAGATCTGGAGATAATTAATGAAAGGTTATACACCTTTGCTCGTATTTGTGTTGAAGTAGATCTCAGCAAAGGACTACCAGACAATATAAGACTGATCTATAAACAACAAAACTGGCTGCAAACACTTGACTACGAAAACACTGCTTTTAGATGCAGGTTTTGAAGGAAGACAGGACACCTACAAAGCACATGCCCAGAAGCAAAAAAAGTAAACAACAAAAAGAAGCAGAAAGGAAAGCAGTGGAAAGGATGGCAATTTCCCCCCCCGATTTAGATGACGAAGAATCAGAAGCAGAAGAGGACGACCCCTTAGCAAAAAATGCAGAGGTATCCAAAGAAAAGGAGAATAAGGAAGAAGCTACAGCAGCAAACAAGGATACAAAGTTGCACCAAAATCAGGCAGAGAAGATAAACGAGGAACAGAACATGGGAGGGAACAAACGTCATCACCACTCAGATACTTCAGACTCAAACAAGGAAACAAGCTCACGAAATGCAGAAACTCAGTTAGTCATTGCTTCGATTGAGCCATCACAAGGAGAATGGCGAAAGGTTGAAAAGAAAAAGGAGAGAAAAACTTGAAGCGCAAATTTCATGGCCGGATCTCAGTTTTTTTTCCCCTTTCTCTCTCTTTCTCCTCTCTTCTTTTTCTTCTCTTCTTTTCTTCATGCACGTTAGACTTCTAACGTTGCGCGGGGTGCTATTGCACTCGTGCCCTTTTGGGCATCTTATGGAATGCTTCATTGCATCTGCTAGTGTAACTTTTCATTAATTCTTTTAATAAAAGGTTACTGTTTTTTTCTTTGGGAAAAAAAAAAATTCAAAACACCAATTAATTATTGTATTTCCTTTTCAATAAAACTTACCAGCATCAACTTAAGAAAAGACCTTTGCGAAATCTTAAAAACTTAAGTTTTGTGATCAGGGAAGACAAAATCACTCCTTAAAGAATATCGCATCATAGAAAAGATAAAAGCATGCCTACTTACAAGCTAAACTCTAAATTGCAAGAATGCGATGCAAAATTGCATAAGGATAAACATATATCACATCGCAAGTCTTAGAAGCACACTTATAATAAAAAGTCGCAGAAAACGTCGATATACGATAGCGCATATCACAAAATCGCGCCTCGCAAGAAATTGCTTAACACAAAACAAGCGATATTGCGATTATGTGATGTTGTGACCATGTGATACTACGAAATTGCGATATTGCGATACAACGATCTGTGATATTGTAAAGAAAATTGCAAAATCGCTCCATTGCAGACTCTTCTAGCTCATTATTTAGGAAAAAGCTTTTTTCCCTAAAATGAACTGCTTATGTGCTTTAATGCTAATTAATGAAGTAGTTTCCAGTTGTTAAGGAAATATGATTTTGTGTTTATTGAAGAGCCAGTTCACGTAAGGTGATATACTTTTGTAGGTATTTAGCATTTAGAGCTTCCTGTTATTGTTTCTTATCATTACTCTCAACTCACTTGTAAACTGCAGGAACGAAGGGCAATAGGTTATACAAAGCAGTGTACAGGAAACTACGGTGAAGATAGGAAAGGATCTAATGTCTGAAGATAAGGAAAAGGTTCCCTTGCATAAAGACACCACATGTAATAGAGACGCGGGTATTCCCACTTGGGAAGGCATATATAATCTACTTGAGGAAGAGAATCCTAAAGTAATGGGATTTACGACTATTACAGGCTCATCAAGGTCGCCTGAAGCATCAGTTGTAGAGTTAGCTTGTTCATTCCTGTACCAGAGAGCAGCAAGACCCAAAATTCTCCCCTGCACAGAAATGGTTAAAAGAGTACTAGACAACGCTGACATCAAAGACAGGAAGTTTAGGGCTCAAGGTCAAGAGCTCTTGGAATCATTATTTTCACAAAATTTCAACTTTACATCCGCTACAAGAAAAAACGCAAGAGGCGAAAATCACATTAAGAAAGCATGGATTAAGAAACAAAGGCAGTTTCCGATGCGCGATTAGCGCCTAGCGCTAATTGCGCATTGTTGGGTAAAACTTCTCAAAATGAAAAGCCTCTAATTGCTCAGTCTCTTATAAGCCCAGTACCAAAATATAGTGCCAGCTCTTGCTAATTCCATTTTTGCAGCACATTTAAAGGTTGAAGTTAGCGAACTAACTCTTCTCAAGCAAATGCTGAATGCTTGCGACATTAAGGAGAAAATACAGAAATAGTTAGTTTTAGATTTAATTTTAGAAATAGTTTTGTTTTATTTTGCCTAGAAAAAGGACGGTCATGTAAACCGTATCCTAAATTTTTGTAAATAAGTTATTTTTAGACGTATTTAGTAGTATTTAAACCCTTCTCATACATTTAGAGAAGGGTCCAGAAATTTATTGAAAACTTGTCCTCAGAACATGCACTTTTACACCCTCCGAGGAGGTTTTGGTGAATGAATGGAACAATATTTATTGATTTTTGCATCTGATATCTGCTATTGATGTTGCACTTCTGTACTCTTAGTTGATGTTGGATTGAGAAGAGATAAGTCACTATCACTTGAAGCTCATGAGTAGAACTAGTTATAAATGGTAATTCTATCTCTTAACTATTTCTATTTCCTGTGTTAAAGTGATATTTAAATTTAGCTATTTATATGTTAACACTTGAATTCCTGAGTTATCATTTGGCACTTTTGTACGGTGATAGCTATTTATTTATGCTTGATATATGAACAGCTTGTTATGCGATATGTTTTTCACAACTATTTCGTTTAACTTTTTATGCGAAGTAGTTCATTTATATTGAATTCTTTACTTATAATAGTTGAATGATCTTTATTACCAATTGTTATTTGAAATCATTTTAGATCGCCTAACAGAAGAATCATACCCCAGGTTAGTATAGATTTAGATGTTGTTTCTTTTTTAGAATACAATTACATGTGATTAGATTAGAATTAGAAGTAGATCATCACAATTACAATCTTTTAAATCCAGGAACATCAATCAGTCTTAGACACACACACAAATTGGAAACTAGTCCCATTATCCCCAGTCGGACCCACTATACCAAACAGAAAAGGAGTTGCCAAACAAGGTCCAGACCGGGTGGGTATCCCCCTTGTTATAGACCCAATTTTTGGGGCTTCAACAGGAGTTTAGGAAGTTGTCACTAAGGGGGGATAGGTTCTAATGCCTCCCTCCTTATCCTATTGTGTCATCTTTGTACATCTTTCAATCCTATCCCAAGTTGTTCTTAACGGGGGATGTTAGGATATTCTGAGACATAGGAAATATTTAAGTATAACTTGGTCTAGTGTATAGTTAGGTAAAGTGTGTTTCTTTAGTACGTAGTTTTTGTAACTTACAAGCTGATAGTCACGATATATTCTAGATATGAAGTGATTCGATGGTTCATTCTCTCCTTGGTATTACCGACACTTGACCTGTGACTTAACACTTGATTGGTCCATGATCTATATTTAAAGAGCATGTAGGGTCATTTGTTAGGTGATCGTCCATGAGAGAAGCATATATAAATTTTCTTTCTTTTACATGAATAAATTACCTAAAATGATGACATTGTCTCAGTCCATGTTATGTTTCCCTCTTTGAGTGTTTTAACCATGTCAAGAATACTAGTGTACTAATTTGTGATCTATTTGTGAGAGGTGTCCTTTGGTGTTCTATCTAAGGAACTTAGCCTATAAATTCATACACCTTAGTTCCCAACATAATCTGTTCATTTAAGAATGTAGATATTTTGGTATTTATGTTCGTTAGTCCTTTGACGCAGTTCTGTAAGTTATAAATCTTTTGTAATGAAACCATTCCCTTCAACATGGAATTTACATTATGTGCTTTAACTCCATCATGCAAATACTTCTCGTGCTCATCCTCATCAATCATCACATCTTTAAATACATCAACATTGATGAGCACCAATATTGCAACAAGAATGCTACAACTCCTGGGGCTACCAACTTTACTTTATCAACTTGGGGTTCATACAAAATTGGAGGTGACAGTGTTGTATACACAAGTAAAAGTGATGGTTTTTCCTTTTGTCACTATTCAGGTGGTGAGAGACCATTAGGGTTTTTCAAGCTAGACTTCTATGGATTCATAAGAAGATTGGTTACTAATGAGGGAAAGAGAAATGTACTCTAAGAGGAAGCATGTCTACTACAGCAAGGAAAAAGGCTTAAATCCAATGCTAAAACACACCATTTCCAACCTAACTCTTAAGAGACTATGTTTCAAAGGGAATTCTAGATTAGCTTGTACGAAATTCAAGTCTCTTAAGAATTTAAATTCAAAGCATCAACATTATACTACTGTGCATGTAAATGGCTCCAACAAATTTATTTTTTTCTTTTTGTCTCTTTCCCTTTTTATGGAGAAGTGTCAAAGCTAATCTCTCTTGCTGATGTGGCAGGTGGCTTAGGGATGTTGGAGGATGGTTGGAAAGTTTTGGGGACCCTTAGGTGACCTGTCCTAGCTTCCTAGAGGTTTTCTCTCAATGCGGCCTCAAAACATACCACTATAGGAAAACCTACAAGATGTCCTAAAAAGTTACAGGATTCCCTATAATTCTACAGGATACAACCGAGAGAAAAATGTGTTAGGGAAGGTGTTTGGTGGATGGAATGAAGTGAGAAAATTCCTAGGATCACTCAGAACTAAAAACCAAGGTTGGGATATCGTTTGATTTTCTCAACATGTTTGGAGGAGTTTCCTCGAAAAGTGATAAAATTACTGAAGGTCTCAGTGAAAGAAAGGAATGATCATGTATGGATGAAGTTGGGAGGAGGTTGCTGACTATGAGATTTCTCTTTGCTTCTGAAACACTTGCACTAGATCAAACAATGATATTTGCCCAAAAATCATGTAAACAAGAAGAATTTCAATAAGATAGAAAAACAGAGTTTTAGAGCTAGTTGTCTACATCATGCATGAGGAAAATTTGCATAATAATTTGAAATCATTGACGAGATCTACTATAAGACTAATTATGGAAGAAATGATAGCTAATGCTTGCACTTTCAAACTGGTCAAATGATGGCTTAAGCATAGCAAACTCTAAATTCTATGAGAAAGTAGAATTTTGTCTTTTTGGGGCTGCATGGGGGTCCTTTCCTAAAATCATGATCCTTGAAGAAAGAAGTGAGGCCAAAACACCTATTGAATTTTTTTTGATATTCCTTTTATTCCTTCTAAGTACTACTGAAGTAAATAGCAAATGGAAACAAACTAATCAAATATACACTACTTGCAGTGAGATATTTGTAAGGACAATTTAACAATGAATCTATAAATTAATCTAAGCATATAGATACAAGAAGAAGAGCCTTTGATACTAGGGTTGGACCCTAACCCAAGAGCTTCAGCCCTCTGAGTTAACTAAATGTTGGATCAAGAAAAAGCTCTTTCTCATTATCAAAACAGAAAATTACATAGCAATGTCTTCCACAAGTCTCGAGCTCAAAAATAACTATTGTTTTTACAAAAAAAATGTGAATCCTAATCGGGCTCTAGGCCTCTTTATTTATAAAACTAAAGTCCCCAATGACTTCCTTAAATCTAGGGAGGATTGGTTCCGAAACATGAGATAAACTAACTCTTTCGCTGTCACTTGCTCAACTTCCTTTTGATCTTCATGACTTGGATGCCTGTACTCCAAGATAGTGTGATTGATGGAGGAGTATTCAAATGATGGACGAGTAAAGGAGGAGGATTTACCTCCTACAATATCTCTTCCTTGTCCCATTCAAGTTTCAACTTTTAATTTTGCCAAAATTCCCTAATTTTCTCTCACAAACTTGTATTCAATGCACATTAGTCCACTAGGCATAATATCTCACTTTGACTCATCTCATTAAACAAAATATAGTCAAAACATGTAATAAATTGTTAGAAGAGTTTATTTGACTAAGCTAGGAGGTGAATTAAGGTCCATATAGTTACCCAAAGATGAGGCTCATCATCACCCCCCTACTGAAAGTGTTTCTCATCCTCTGAGTAACTCAATCAATATCCATGTCTTTCATAGCCCTAGTGGCCTCCTTGACATCCCATGGTTTTATTGTGGTCTCTTCTTCTTATGCATAGAATCCTACCTTCCATTCTATCTCCTCCCACTGCATTCTTTCTTCCTCTTCCTTCCTTCCTTCTAACATCCCCAAGAGGAGTGGTGGACTGAGTATCAAGCCAATCCAATTGAATTTGAGCCTTTGGATGGCTTTCTTGTACAGGGGTGTCATGTTCAGTGCTTCTGTCATTCTATGAGAAGAATGGTACTCTTTGATTTTCAAACTGTATGGAAGAGTATTCCATCTCCTTTGGAAAGATTTCATGCTGTCATCCCCTATCAGCCTGAACAAATCTTCAAAATGTGTAATTTCTTGCTCTTGGGCAGCAAAATACCTAGGTGCAATTTGAGGGTCATTTGCAATTAAATTATGTGTGCTGATGACATCCATTGGATTTGATTGCTCAACTCTTATCATGAGAGGCTTTGTTTGTTCCCTTGCTAATATATTCTTCATTTCTACAGCCCTTTCTTCCTCATCATTCATCCATGATGCCAAAGCCATCAACTGTAAATCCCCTAGTTTTGCATTAGGGTCCCATACATTCAGATCTCTCGGGGCCATGTTATGCAAGTAGAACTCAAAAATCTTAGCCCTATCCTCCAATGTGATTTGATCACAAATACAAATGAACTGTCTATAATCCTAGAATGGAATAGTTCCTCTTTGTGCTAGGGTCTTGATTTGGAACTGCAGCCACTGTTCCTTAAGGTATAATGCGGACTTAGCTGGCATCCTGCACTAGATTGCCTCTAAAGATATACTGGAAATGGTTTCCAAATGATTCTCCTTTTCTTGTAGTTGTCCTTTCAACCATTCTTATTCTTCCTCCAGCTGAATTTTTATTATGACCTCTTTGTTCCTCAGGCTACCTAGTTCTCTACCCATCTCTTTGATCTTTTCCTCCATGTGACCTATGTCCTCGACTCACTTCGACTTGGTAATCTGCATCCATCTATGTGTTCTTTCTCCTTCTTTATCAATCTCAAATAATAATGGGATGGAAATTTTTTTGTGGAATGACCCTACCCTCTTTAATAAATCTATAGTAGGAGTCAAGGTTAGGTTGAGGACTAGGTTCCCTTAGCTCTGGGTCCTCCTGCTTTGGTTCTTGTTGCATACTCCCTTCCTTATCCAATTTTTGAGTTTCTTGTAGGTTTAATAGATTTTCCTGTAGGATTTCCTCTGCTTCGTGTAGGTCCTATTGTGTATCCTGTAGGAAGTCTTTTCCCTTGGATGACGTAGATCTAGCCATAGGCCTTCTCACGTAAGTGATAGGGGACTTAGTGGAGGTTTTTACTAAGGATCTTCTCATTGATTTTTTATAGGAGGATCCATATCGTTCTGCTATTTAGGTGAGACTTAAATAACAATAGGGACCTTGGTGGGAGTTTAAGGTTTTACCTACCGTATCCTTGTAGTTTTTCTTGTTTTTAAGTATAATGGAGTTTGTCTCTGTCTTTTTCATTTTTCTTGGATAGGGGTGCTAAGGGCAGCGAGGGAAACTTCTTCCTTTCTCTTAGTGGGTCTTGGAGACACCCTAAATGACTCCTTCTTGTCTTTTTCCTTCTCTTTTCCATTTCCCTTTTCATTTTTTCCTTTCTCCTCTTCTTCTCCCTTTAGATCCTGACCTTTTTCACCAGTTTCCTCCTTGGCATTTTCCTCTCTTTCTTCACCACTTTCCTTCTCTTTCTCTCCCTCTTCTTCCTCATCTATTTCCTATTCATCCCTCTCTACTTCTTCTTCACCCGCTTTAGTCTCTTCTTCATCCCTTTCACTATCAGTAGGGCTCTTGTCATATTCGAGGGTTTTTATATCCTCCTCTATATGCATGTCTCTGAAAATTGCCCATGTGATAGGAATTCTAAGGTTGTGGAGGGCATACTCTATGATGAGTCTAATTAACCCATGATGGGCCAACTGCTGGTAGTTTCCTTCCTTCACTTTATGCTCATATCTATCATGGATTGAAGAAGGAAGTAGAGTATGTTGAGTCTGTGGCAAGGAGGTGTATCTGCTCCAAACCTCAATTCTTCAAGAAGCCTAAAGTGGTATCCATATACCGCACTATACCTAGATTCACATGATATGTATTTGATAAGGTGGTATCTTATTTCATTTTAGGGGTATGGTAGGCTTTCTTTTCTCACTCCATTCTTATCTTCCATAGCCTCCTCTCCCTCTAGGAATAATTTCTTTTTTGCAATTTGGCTATTTCCCTTGTCTTCCTTTCTCCAAATCACTCCTAAGGGAACTGTGCTAATCCTTCTTATGACTTCAGGGGTGAGGTCCATGGAGAGGCCTCTCACCACAACAATGGAATAGGTCTTGGTCAATGGAAAGAGGGAGAGAGAAAAATCTCTGGCTGCTTCATCATCATACCCTCTTAATTTCTCAAAGTACCCCATCCAATTATGCCTTGTGAATATTTCTAGCACAAGAGTGTGTTGGTGAATCCTCACAGTGTTGATGAGCTGCCTTTTATTAAATGACCCTATCATTTTGTCTGATGAATGGAGGAGCAGATATGTCTGATACAAAATTTTAATGAAGGAGGAAATGGAATTGAAATTTCTGTGGATCTAATTCCCTTACACTGTAATCAAATTCAATAAACTAGAATATGTTTGTTCCTTTTTCTTGGAAAAATAGGAGTAAATGTAGAAGCTCCCTCCTTGCAATGATTGATGTAGCCAACCCATGTGTTTCCTCCTCTGAAATTGCTCACTATCAATCCTGTAGACTGCTTGATTGTATCCTATAGGATTCCTATGGGATACTATAGGATTTCTTGTAGGATCCTGTTGTTAGCTCCTGCTGCAGCAGGTATGCATTTTTCATGATTGGCATTTCACAGGCCAAATATGTCGTACTTTTCTTGCTGCAATGCTCCATATTTTCTCAAACAGTCTCCAAATGAAGAAGGCTACTTCAAGTTCATTCAATTGCCTTCAAATTTTGTAAAGTTATCCCGATATCACTACTTTAGTTAAAGGGAGGTCGAAACAGTTTAATCTTCGTCTCCCTAAATTTAAATTTCATATTTTAGAATATAGAGATTGTAAGTCTGTCTAAACAGTTTAATCTTGGCAGATTCTTATATAGGTAGAGAAGCAGAAGAGCCAAACAACTTAATCTGGGCTCTGGAAGAAATAAGGGTAGTATGTAGATAGGAAAGCATCAAAAGAAAAATGTATGATGGGTTTGCAAGTCTAAGTGCACCCCCAAACAAAAGAAGAAAAAATGCTAGGCAAGTAGGCTGGGTAGGTAGTTCTGAGGCTATTGAATTGCTGACCAATTCCAAGTTTTCAAGCATCATATCATGCAGAACATAATCAAAAAAGATTTGTAAGCAAAAGGCTCAAAATGAGGTATAACTGACTCCCCTTCTCGGTTTTCCCCAATCATTAACTAACATCCCCAAAAGAGGTCAAGATCTGCTTGAAACCTCTTAAGTTCATCATCTTCATAACTCCTGACTTGAGTAAAGATCTACTTTACTCAAAGTTGTTCCATATCTTCTCCCAAAGTATGGTCCTACCCCCTGTAACAGACTAAGTTCTCCCGAACTTGGCGCTTTCTTGCCATCTCCATATTAACCACTAACGTTATTATTTAGCTCCCTATTCTTCCCATCCCCTTATTAATATTAAAAAAAATTCCCCTATGTAATATCCCTCCCCCTGGTTGAAAAATAACCATAGCAACTCCCGGGAATTGTTCAGTTTATCAGAAACTAAGCAAGAACCCCGATCTCCAAAACCACCTTCCAGATACTATGGACTCCTTCCAAATTATCAAGTTCCCCCGAGGTAATCGGATCCCTTCCGAAACCTCAAAAGCCCTTCACACCCACTTACTTACCTTTTTCTCCTCAAAGCTGTTTTCGCATCGCAACTTCACCCTCTCACATTCATGCGAAACATTGCCCATCCGTCCCCCGCCAATGCGATATCGCGAAATCGGCGATCACAAACGCGGAGTGTCCAATCCATTCACCTCTCCGTCTCCGCCGATACGATATCGCGATATCACATATCGGCAGTCGCAAGCGCCAAATGCCCAACCGAATGATCCCCCTCTTTCCCCGCCGACGCGATATCGCTATATCGCATCGGAGTCTCTTCACCACAGTCCATCCAGTATCTCACCACGTCGTGCTGTACCAGGGACCCACAGCTGACGTCATCCGCCGTACAGCCGACGCCATGCTTACGTCAGCAGCCAGAAAAGCCAAAAAAAGCTTCGCGCTGGAAGAAAAGTCGCACTTCGGAGCTTCAGATCAAGAAACGGAGGCATTTTCCGATGTTTCACGCATCGCTACGGGAAATAGGCCATTTCAAGGAATCTTCAGGGAATCTTCTGATTTCCAAGCCCACTGCATGCTGAAAGAGCCCGAAAATCGCCCAATCATGCCAAAGGATTCGGTTTGAAGACAGCAGCAGATAAATCACAGAGTTTAAAGTGTATCAGATCAAATCAACAGGCATCAAGCGTGTCAAAGAGTATCAGT
>APFE031671217.1:8686-40662 GCA_000404065.3 Pinus taeda | reverse complement strand
AGGGCCTTTTTCCCATAGAGCAACTCATAAGGGGTGAATCCAGTGGTGGTCTTCAAGGTGGTATTATAGGCCCAAGTGGCCTCAACTAGTCTATCTACCCATTCGTTTTTGCTGCTGCTAATCACCTTGGTTAGAATGCCCTTTGATGCTCGGTTGGTCACCTCCACTTGCCCATTAGCTTGTGGGTGATAGGGAGTGGAGGTTCTATGCTTAAACTTGTGTTGGATTAACAAGTCTTCAATCATGTTGGAGGTAAATTGGCTGCCTTGATCAATGACCAGTTCTCCAAAATTGTAGAATACATTCTCCCTTAAGAACTTAGACACCTTCTCCTCTGTTACTTCCTCAATTGCCTTGGTTTCAGCCCAGTTAGGCAGATAGTTAGTGCACATAATGATACACTACTTTTTCTTAGAAGGGGGGTCAATAGGCCCAATGAAATCCATGCCCCACTTGTCAAATGGCTCGAATGTTACTTGAGGTTGCAGAGGCATTTCATCCCTTGGAGTAGGTCGTCCCATCCTTTGGCATCGATCACACTGACTAGTATATCTTTTCACATCCTGATGAAGAGCAGGCCAATAATAACTAGCTTGTAACAACTTGAATGTTGTCCTCTTTACTACAAAGTCAACTCCACAAGCCCCATCATGACAAGTCAGAAGGATGTCAAAGACTACCTCCTCCTTGACACATCTTCTCAGAATTTGATCCAAGCCTAGTTTGAAGAGGTTTCCCCTAATCCAAGTGAATGTGGTGTTCTACCTCACAATATTGCTTTTCTCTTTGGAGGACAAGTTCGGTGGGAACTGTGTAGATACCAAATAGTTTTCTATGTCAGCAAACCATGGAGAGAGAAATGAAATGAAAAATAAGTGTTCATATGGTAGCTAATAATCAACCATTCCTTCCTCACCTGTAGGAAAATTTAATTTGGACAAAAAATATGAAACAAAATTTTCCTTGCGAGGCTTATCAATAATAGTTATATCAAAGTGTTGTAATAAAAGTAACCATCTAATAATCCAAGCATTCACATCAAGTTTATTCATTAAATATTTGGTTGTAGCATGGTTAGTATGTATATATTTTTGATAACCTATAATGTAATTCCTAAATTTGTTCAATGAATGCACAACATCTAGGAGCTCCTTTTTGGTTACTATGTAGTTCAGTTCAACCTTTGACAGATTCTTACTGATAAAGTAAATAACGTAAGGCAAGTTTTCATCTGTCTCGCCTAGAGCTGCTCCTATGGCCTTATGTGAGGAATCAACATGTATATGAAAAGGAAGGGCCCAATTTGGGCCTTGGAGAATCGGTGCAATGGTTAACTTGTCCTTCAGGGTGTCCAATGCCTCTTGACAACTTTTTGACCATAGAAACTCATAGTCTTTGGCCAACAACCCAAATAGAGGAGAAGATAACTTGTTGAAGTCTTTTATAAACCTTTGATAATATCCATCTAACCCTAGGAAACTTCTAACATATCTCTACTTTTATGGAGGTGGGACCCTTTAGATTATAGCTATTTTGTTTGGGTCCACCTGCAGTCCTTGTTCAGATATTGAATGACCTAGCAAAGTCTCTTCAGTACTCAAGAACTCACATTTTTTGGTATTAAGGGACAAGTTCATTTCAATGAATTTGTTAAACACCTTACCTAAGTTGGACAGAGCCTCCTAGAAATCACATCCATAAGGTGTAAAATCATCCATATAAATCTCTATTGCATCATGGACTAACTTGGCAAAGATACTCAGGACTGCTCTCTAGAAAGTGCCAAGAAAATTGCATAGACCAAAAGGAAGGATCCTATAGGAAAAAGTACCATAGGGACAAGTGAAGGTGGTTTAATCTGGGTCTTCCGGGCATATATGGATTTGATTGTACCCGTTGAATTGATCTAGGAAAGAGAAGAAATTTTTTCGTGCCAGGCCATCTAGAAATTGGTCGATGAAAGGTAGAGAGAAATGGCCCTTCTTTGTGCCTTTATTTAACTCTCTATAATTAACAAAAATCCTCCACATACCATTTTTCTTTGGAAGCAACACCAAAGGAGAGACCCAGTCACTGTCAGAGATAGGGCAAATGAATCCCGCATCTAGCAGCTTTTGCAGTTCTTCTTTGACTATAACTTTGAGATCTAGATTCATCCTCCTTTGGGGTTGTCGGACTAGTTTGCAACCTTCTTTGATATACATGTGTTGAGTACACGCTGAGGGGTGCACTCCCTTCATTTCCTTTTAACTCCAGGAAAAGGCATCTGCGTGTTCCTTTAGCATGTTGCACAACTTTTCTTCTTGGTGAACAAAAAGAGATGGGTTAATTTTCAAAGTTCTCTCAGGGCCGAATTTTATGGTTTTGACATGGATAGGGTTGGAATCAGCTAAGCATAGATTAATCTGATGGTTTTCTTGGTTTTCCTTTACTACTTCTTCTAAGAACAATGTGCTAGGAGTTGGAATTTGGAGTATGTGTTCAATCAAATCATCTACAACTGGTTGTCCTCCTCCCATGGTTGTTTCTAAGGTATAGATTTGGGTGGAATAAACTTCATCTTATTCTTCCTCTTCCAGCCATAAAGGTAAGTCATGTTCTCGAGACGGCTGGGCAGGAGGATATATGATATCAGTAGTGGCTAGCCAGGGCCTCCCAAGGATGAGAGGGTACCTAATGAGCTTGGCCTTAGGCTGGGGAACTAGGAAATCTACAGGGTATTCCCAAGGGTCAATGGATAGCATCACATCGTCCACAATCCCCTCAGGGGTCACTATGGAGTGGTCTGCAAGTTGCAGGACCATTGTGGTCTTTCTCAACAAACCCTGGAGGTTGAGCTTAAGCATGGTGTCCTTTGTCATCACATTAATGGAAACCCCAAGATCAATCAAAGTGTGTGGGACAATGGTGCCATTGATGTGCACATCTACTACAGGGTTTCCAAGGTCCAAATACTTTGGATAGATTACCTGCTCCAGCATTAAGTCGAACAGTTGTCCAATGACATTAATGGTAGGGGCATATCTTCTTCACCTCCATGGATGCTTCAAGCACTTCTCCTTGATCAACTTGTTGTAAATAGGCACAAATTTAATAGCTTGGAGAAGTGTAATCTTGACACACAGATTTTTCAATTCTCCCAGAAGTTCAGTCTCTTTTGGGGTAGGATGGAGTGGTTGGGTTAATCTCTCAGGAAAGGGTTGCGAGTTTACTTTAGGCATGCTTTTATCTCTTCCTTCATAAACCCCCCTAGGTGGAGGTAGAGGTTGGTTATTTGGGAGCATTGTCGTAGATATTAGGTTCATTTCTTGAATTTCCATAGCATAAGCTGGATATGATGTCTCTCCACTGTATCCTAGTTTTGCCTATCTATTGTTCAGGTTTGAATTTGGCTAGGTAGGCATCTGGGGTTGTTTGGGTGGAGCAGAGTGTAAAATCTGTGGTTGAGTAGGTGGTGAAGGCAATAAAGTTGGAGCATTGTTGTATGGCGATCTCCACCCCTGGGGTGGTGCATTCCACTGAGGTTGTAGTAGAGCATATGGTTTAAATGACTGACTAGTCGGCTGGGAATGATACTAAGGTGCAAAGGACCAAGGAGGAGGTGTAAACTAGGAAGGATGCGTAGGAGGACCCCAAGAGGGAATGGATGTGGTTTGGTTGGGGTTGTAATATGCATGGGATGAACATTGCATGCCTTGATGGTATGACCTAGGCCCATGGGGTCTCCTTTGGTTTATGTAGTAGAGTTGTTCAGCTACCCCTTCAACTCCTTGATATACATGTTTTAGTCTAGCTAGAAAAGGGAACGTGTTTGTCGAGTGGTTTTCTTCACAGACTGAACAA
The DNA here is from genome assembly GCA_000404065.3 of Pinus taeda. NCBI lineage: Eukaryota > Viridiplantae > Streptophyta > Pinopsida > Pinales > Pinaceae > Pinus > Pinus taeda. Next base: position 36,819 of record APFE031671217.1, on the reverse strand, counting down.
ATTTCAATGAAATTCAATGGGAATTCATTTCTAGGGTGCCCCTTGGTGCATCTAGGGTAGACAATTTCTAAGGCTCTCTCTTCTTCCGCTTGTTTTCTCTTAATGTGCATAGTGTCCATCTGTAGGGCAAGGGTTTGCAGAATCTCACTCTTGAAATCCTCTAGCATGTTTCCAATTTCACACTTGATGGATGAATTGGAAGAGGATGGACTAACCATAGGTTGACTACCCCTACCCTTTTTCCTAGTTGCCCTAGAATGATTTCTAAAGATAGTCTTGATATCCTCATAAGGTAATTGGTAGATGTCCCCTCCTGCTAACAAGTTTAAGGTATCTAGAAGATCTTCCCTTACTCCTCTAAGCAGGACTAGCTTTAGTGACTTGGGGTGACTCAGGGTCAAGTGTGCACCTGGTCCTTTTGTAGCTAAGCTTGAATCTTTCTTCATAATTTTCTAGGGATTCATCATGCCCTAAGCTCATCCTAAAAATTTCCTCTTTAATGTCTTTATACCTATAATAGTCTCGATACTTGTTGTTGAAGTCTTGCTGCATCTGAGCGAAAGTGGTGATGTTATCCCTAGGTAAACCCATGAACCAATAGAAAGCTGCATCCTTGAGAGTGGATGGGAATAGTTTCAACTTCTCCTCATCATTGGTGTAGTCATAGGTTTGACATCTGACAACAAATTTAAATAGGAAAGTGTCTAGATCTTATGAGGTCAGACCATGGAAATGAGTAAGGGAAGAGGGGCTTATATTCTTCATCTAATATCCACATTGGTTTCCCTAATGGGGAAGCCACCCTCAACTCTTTCACTATTTCCTCTGTCATTTATGTGTTCAGCCTGTGGATCAGTAGGAATGGATTCTTCTTCTTCTTCTTGCCTTGTAGGTTCTTCAAATATTTCAGGTTTCTCACCTAAGGGTTCCTCCAATTCACAACCACCAAAGAAGAGGGAAGGTTGGCTATTTTAAGCGATGGGGATATTTGGAAAAAATTTCCCTAAGTTTCCCTATTCTATGAGGCATGAAAAAAATATTTTGTTTTGTTTTAAGTTTTTTTTTCCCAAATTTTGAAAGTGATTGTAGAATTGAAATTGGAGACTAAATGAAAACTAGCTGATTGAATGAAAACTAACTATTTGAATGAAATCTTACTTGCAAATTGTAAAGGAAAACAAAGAATGTAGAGTTAAAAAGAAAGCAAGTAAATAACTCTTGTAGAAATGAAACTACTACAAAATATCAGAAACAAGAAATGGAAGAAAGAAAGCAGTAATCACATATTACTTAGACACCTCCCCACCAATGGTGCCAAAAAGTGATGAGCATTAGTATTTCAGCAAGAATATTGCAACTCCTGGGGCTACCAACTTTACTTTATCAACCCGGGGTTCGTACAAACCTCGAGGTGACAGTACTCTATACACAAGTAAACGTGATGGTTCTTCCTTTTGTCACGTTTAGCTAGCGAGAGACCACAAGGGTTTTTCAAGCCAGAATTCTATGGATTCAGAAGAAGCTTGGTTACTAGTGAGGGAAAGAGAAATCTACTCTAAGAGGAAGCTCCTCTACTGTAGTAAGGCAAAATACTAAATTCCAATGCTAAAACACACCATTTCCTACCTAACTGCTAAGAAACTATGTTTTAGAGGGAATGCTAGATTAGCATGTATGAAATTCAACTCTCTTAAGCATGTAAATTCAAAGCATCAACATTCTACTACTGTGCATGTAAATTGCTACAACACATATATTTTTTTCTTTTTGTCTCCTTCCCCTTTTTGGAGAAGTGTGAAAGCTAATCACTCTTGGTGATGTGGCAGGTGGCTTAGGGATACTAGAGGATGGTTGGAAGGTTTGGGGGACCCTTAGGTGACTTTCCTAGCTTCCTAGATGTTTTCCCTCAATTCAGCCTCAAAATAGGCCATTACAGGAAAACCTACATGATGTCTTAAAAATCTATAGGATTCCCTATATTTTTACAGCATATAGCCGAGAGAAAAACGATGGGTGCTACAGGTTATGGAAGGCTTAGGGAAGGTAGTTAGTGGATGGAATGAAGTGAGAAAATTCATAGGATCACTCAGAACTCAGAACTCAAAACCAAAGTTGGGAGATGGTGCAATTTTCTCAACATGCTTGGAGGAGTTTCCTTGAAAAATGATGAAATTGGTGAGGGTATTAGTGAAAGCAAGGAATGATCATGGATGGATAAAGTTGAGAGGAGGTTTCTAACTATGAGATCTCTCATCACTTATGAAACACATGCATTGCATCAAACAATGATATTTGCCCAAAAATCATGTAATCAAGAAGAATTTCAATAAGCTAGAAAAATAGATTTTAATGAGCTAGCTGTCTACTTCATGCATGAGGAAATTTGCAGAATAAGGTGAAATCATTGATGAGATCTACTGTAAGACTGAAGATGGAGGAAATGATAGATAAATCCTAGACTTACAAACTAGTCAAATGTTGGCTTAAGCACAATAGTCTCTAAATTATATGAGAAAGTAGAATTCTGTCCTTTTTGGTACTACATAGGGGTGCTTTCCTCAAATCATGATCCCTGAAGGAAGAAGTGAGGCAAAAAATCCTATTGACATATTTTTGATATTCCTTTTATCCCTTCTAACTACTACTGAAGTAAAGCACAAATGGAAGCAAACTAATAAACAAAATAATCAAATCTATACGAATTGCAATGAGATACTTCTAAGGACAATTTAACCATGAATCTATGATATTAATCTAAGCATACAGATACAAGAAGAGGAGACTTTACTACTATGCTTGGGCCCTAACCCAAGAGCTTCATCCCTCTAAGTTAACTCAGTGTTGGATCAAGAAAAAGTTCATTCTCATTGTCAAAACAGAAAATTACATAGCAATGTCTTCCACAAGTGTAGAGCTCAAAAATAACTAGTGTTTTTACAACAAAAGTTCAAATCCTAATGAGGCTATAGGCCTCTTTATTTATAAAGGTAAAGTCCCCAATGAATTCCTTAAATATAGGTAGGCTCGACTCCGAAACTGGAGATAAACTAACTCTTTGATTGTCACTTGCTCGACTACCTTTTGATCTTCATGACTTGGTTTCTTGTACTCCAAGCTAGTGTGATTGATGGAGGAATATTCGAATGAGGGAGGAGTAAATGAGGAGGATCTACCTCCTACAATCTCTCTTCCTTGTCCCATTTGAGTTTCAGCCTTTAATCTAGCCAAAATTCTCTAATTTTCTCTCACAAACCTATATTCAATGCACATTAGTCCACTAGGCATAATATCTCACTTTGACTCATCTCATTAAACAAAATATAATCAAAACATGTATTAAATTGTGAGAATAGTTGATTTGACTAAGCTAGGTGGTGAATTAAGGTCCATATAGTTACCCAATGATGAGGCTGCTCAAAAATTTTCCATAAATTCAAGTATCTGTCGGTCATCATCAAATACACACAAATTAGTTACATTGTCCGAGATAGAGAGTTTGTAAATGATTTCAACTAAAAGACCATATCCAAGAGGAGATAACCTAGCATCTGCATTTTCTAAAGTGCCTATGGCCACATTATTAACCCTAGAAATAGAATTAATATTGAAATCTTTAAATGAAGAGATTAGCATCCATACCTCTTGTTGATATCTCATGAGATTAGGTGAAACACAATGAATTGTATTATATACCCGACGAGTGATGATTTCCAAATAACCTATTACTTTCAATGCTTCCCTCAAGGTCGATAGCCTTCTTTAACCCAAGTATGATAAATTTGTATTCTGTGACATTATTCTTGCACTGAAACTCCAAGCGACGGGAGATTAAATATTTGTTCTTGTGAGGGTCTACCAGAATGCAACCTTCTCTGACTCCCTCCTGTGTCTTGGATCCATCAAAGTACAATGTCCAAAATGTTAGTGGCAACTTGGTTAGTTTCTAAACCAACAATATTTACATCGATAGTACAAAAGTTATTATCACTAGTTAGAGTACTAGGAAGGAGTTCTTACTGGATGTTTGATGGTAGTGAATTTGGTTGTGCAAGATAACATCCAAGGTTAGTTTCTAGAAAATAATTGCTAAAAATATCTTGATCTATGTAGATGGGTTCATTAAGAGCTCCTAACTTGGTAACAATATACCTTATTAAGGACTCACTATTGAATTAGATATGGTCGTTCTTCCCCTTGTAAGAAAACTATAAGTGGGACTAGTCTGTAGTGAAATAACATTGTAACTTACTAGACCAATCCCTACTTAATACTAAATCACAGGCCTTTGAAAAGTCCATAATAACGATGTAAATATATTGATAAAATCTATGATCAAAATTAATCGAATTATGAAATTATTGAGTTCACTGATAACTTTTACTTGTTATCTATCTAATTGAATAATTATGTCATTTTTATTTTCCATTTTTGCGTTATTTTTGTAGCGATAGATAAATGCATCACATTCATAAATGCCCCGGAATATAAAAGACAATTATGGACATTATAGTTAAAAATTTAGAATGTTAAGAAGAAAGTGGGACAAGAAGGTCTTGCATTTACATTAGCAACATTGAAAACAGATTGAAGGATAGTATTGGACTTACCAGAAGAAGCTTTCGAAGCAATAGTTGTTTTACATAATGAAGGTTTTAATGTAAAACCTTTAATGATCAATTCCTATTTCCCTATCAATTTTTATAGCTCGTAGATTGAATTGTTAGCACAATATTTATTCATATCTTCATGTTGACATGGTGAATTTTCGCTATACCAACAAGGGGAACTAACCCGATCACAGATCCCAATTAGATCTTCTTTTGTTTGGGATGGCTAGCTCCAACGGGTTTTAGATGATCCAGTAAACTGGTATATGTGTTTAAATATTTCTTCTTGGAGGAAGACTTCAATTATATCAACAAACAAAAAAACTCACCTATATGTATCAAGTCCTATCTACACTACTTCTAACTACTCTAATCTGGTCCTAACTATCCTAATCTATCCTGTAGGAGCAAAAAAAAGGAGTTTAAACATCATATATAAATCCCAAGTCCAAATGAATCAATTATTGGTCCACATAAGAACAAGGCTATATTAAATCCTAATCATAATCCAATTACTTATACAGGAATATACATTCCTTTCCATACAAATAACACTTGCAACTGATGTGTAACAAAGTCTAGAATCAACAACCTTTCATGAATTATCAATGCTATTGAATTACATTCAAATAACCAAGAATAACCATGAATTGCTAGTTATCGATATGCACAAAGAAAATCACATTTTTCTTTATACCAGCAACAACACACTGATCCTAAACATATGAGAGAAAAGGGAAATTAATTTGAAACAATGGGCTCCTTCTTGAACCAAACAATCTTCCTTATTCACAATAAATCAAAGCTATTTTATCCAAGAAAAAAGCCCCTCTCTCCTATCTGGAGGTAATATTTATGCCTCAAGTCCATGACCCTTTGTCTTCCCCTGTTCTTTTCAATATACTGATCAGAATACATAGATGTAGAGCCATCGGTGTCACTACTGACACGTAGAAGGCATTTCTTGTCACTAGAGTGCTTCATTTCCTAGGGAAATTAATAGATGTTGATTAGAAGAGGATGACTGCGTGTCATCTGTTCATGATGAAACATGGGGAAATTTCACCTTCGGAATACACAGGAAATACCTGGAAACATGACCGCCAATGCCTGAAGCCAAATCTTTAAATAGAACATATCCGCATAGATAACTCTTCATATTCGCTCATGCATCTTTTATCTGGAGTCATACTTGAAGCTTATGCATCCATTCTTTGAGCTCGCTTGCCTTCTCTTGGTCCTTGCCTGCAGAGATAACCAACATCAGTCATACTTATAAAAATATGATAAAAATGCTTAAAAAACACAAATCTTTCCTTCATGAAACGTTTATAACATCAAAAGGGACAAGCGGTAAAGAATTGCCCCCTAGTTTTTAACCCATGCATTGATTAAGTCCCACAAGGAAAAATATGATTTACACTAAAAATCATTCTGTAACACTGAATCGGACCCAAAATTTGGACTTGAAAGATTATATATGGGAACCTATACCCTATCGAGTCTGCCATATGGTATTTTCCATTAAAAATCATGACCACAACATTTTATCGAATACACAGGAATATACGTGAAAACTCACAGTCGGGCCATATAGCCGTACTTCAAAAATTATATACCAGAGCCTATAATTATTCGTAGGTATGCTGTATCGCAAATTGATTTATACATGAACCATGAAGTCTGCCAATTGCGATAAGCAATTGGGGAGGCGGACCCAAAATACATATGAGCTGGGTTAATAATCCTTTCGGTTCCATAGTATAACACTCTCCTTTGAAAATCGGGTCCAGAACATTTTATCAAAAATACAAAGGAATACATGGGAAAACCCACGGCCGGGCCATACATCTGGACTTCAAATTTATGCACCCAAATTGATAGTTATTGGTAGGTCCAGTATATAGTGGTGTGCCTTATATATAATCCTTAGAACTACCGATGGCAATACGCGATAAATATTATTATATATATATATATATATATATAATATATATATATATATATATAAATATATATATCGCGGCGGGTTCGAATGTTAGACTTCCCTTTAAAAAACCCCGGCCTCAATACTTTTTGAAAGACACAGGAATATATGGGAAAACCCACATCCGTTTATAAGGCCATACTTGAAATAATATGTATCTTGGTCTATAATCATCGTCGGGTTCTGGTGGTAGTGGTGTGCCTTATGTAAAAGCCCCAGACCCCGCTGATTTTGATACGTGATGGGGCTCTGGACCCGAAATATATACATTTTGGTTAGTAAAATAGTCAGGTCTAGAAGCCAAGTGTGCCTTATGCATATATATAGCCTAGGAATCCCACCGATTGCAATATGCGATGGGGCTCCGAACCCGAAATATATGCATTTTTGTTAATAAAATCATCGGGCCCGAAAGCGAGGTAAGCATTGTGTTTTAATGTTGATTGCGGTTAAGCGACAAAAGGGTAAGTTGGGCATTTTTTTGAGTATTTCTATTACAAAGAGTTATAATGGGAATGAAGATGCGATAGAAGGTTTTGGGGGTTGAAAAAGTCCCGATGAAGGATATGAATGAAGGACTTATAAAGGGTTATAGATGAACCATGTAGTAGAGGTTTCTTAAAGGGGCTTACACATTATGAATTGAAGATTTGACTCCCTAGAGAGTTAAAATTCCTAGGATAAAATAGATCATTTGGAGAGATGCAAGATCGACTTCTAGGGGACCCACTCAAAATTGCTACTAGGGAAAATTTTAATAGGGTAGTGGTTGTGGCCAAAACAAATGGCAACCACTGGGTGAATCAGTTATCTCTGTTTTTAAATAAACCTTGGATCAATAGAACATCAGGCTATTAAGATAAACTTGAAATGAAAACTGTATAGATGGTCAGGCATGGGTTCCACTTCAACATTAGTTCCTTCAGGTGGGATGGAGACAAATAGCTTCTACTTACTAATAGGGTTTTGACAGCAATTCTCCAATGGTAGTATTATGCGATTTACTGACCCTCTTTTACCTATTTCAACTTTCAAAATCCTTCTGGGGCCATCACTAGTCTGTCAATACCTATTTAGGTGTGCACCTCAGTTCTTTATTGCTTATCAAACTTGATGTAGATATGTTTCTCTGCACTTTATATAATAATTTCAATGCTATATTTCCATATGATTGAATGGGGTGCGTTCATGGATCCTACCATATTTTTAAAGCGCTTAAGCAAGGTTGGGCTTGCTGTATCAACTCGTACTCTGAACCAAGCAATAGTCCCTACTCTAACTGGCTTCCCAAACAACCTGTCCTTCCATATTAGCACAAATACTTGACATTTCATTTTCCTTTAAATAAGTCCTTCCAGTTTCAGGCACAAGGACTAGAGCACAATTGGATTTTCCATAGGTATATGACATTGAGTTTAGCCCATGAAAGGAGGTTTGCTTGTAGATGACAGGTATTGGAAAACTTAGTGTGGTAGATGGGACCAATGGAGAATGACTGCAAACCTTACAAGCAAGTATAGGCTAGGTCTGGGTGGGATTTTAAAATGTAGCGTTCCTCCATGCCAGTCCAGCTGTAGTTACACTTTTTTTTTGTTTTATAAAGATGCCCTCACATGCTCCAGGTATCCAGGTTATCAACAGATTTTACCTAGTTCCCAACAGATGCTAATGAATGGCTTCGATTTGAATTCCATAGCTGACTTTCAAGTTCTCATGGGCTCATTGGAAATTTGTTTGATTTGCAAGGTAATGATGGATTTAGGATCAGTAGACTCATCAACAGGTTAATGAAGGAGGCAAAATCTAAAGGTGGCGAATGGGGGCAATCTGAAAAAGGAAAAATGAGACTGGAAGATCGAAATCAGTTGGCTAAAAAGGACTACAATCAAAAGGAAAATAAGCTTTGCATAAAATAGGAAAGGACAAGATGAAAATGTAACTAAGCTAACTGTAAAATAAAATGAATCCTAACCTACTCAAGCAGTAACCACCATGTGGTGGCTACTAGGAGTGTCCCTTAAGAGGTTGGCCATTAACATGGAGTTTCTTAGTGTCTCCTTCTAAGGTTTTTGATCTGTAAGTTTCCTGACCAATTTTTTCCTCAACTTGGAATGGGCCCATCCATAAGTGTTGAAGTTTCGCGTGCTGACCCTTTAGGGTGACCCTATCGGCCTAGAGAGCATTTGTTAGAGTGTTGTGCCACTTCCTCTGGTTGTCGGCAATAGATGCATGGATTACGCAGATCAGGTTTTTATTTGAGGACTCTGCAACTCCATTTCCTTGGGGGTAATAGCTTGATGCATGCCTTATATGAATTGATTTATCGATAGCAAATTTAGTCAAATTTAGTGATGAAAAATAAGAAGCATTATCAAACATGAGAACGTCAGGGATGCCAAACCTGTTGATGGTAAATTTCTCCATGAAATATACTACCTCATCTTCACTCTCATCAACAAGCCTATCATGTTCTTTTTCATCAGTGAGTGCATTTTTGAATGTCTTCTTGCAATCTAGGAGCTCAAGGATTTGCTCGTCACCTTCGAATGCCTGCCAATTTGAAATGTTATCAAGTACGGAAGGTCTGAAAATCAGTCCAAAATAATATTTATTCTTGTTTAATCTAAGACCATGCAAACATTTTGTAACCATATCAGTCATCAAATCAACATCTTGGTTTTTCCATCGAGGTATGTGTATGATATGAAAAGCATCAAAACTATTAGTTAAGCTCCATACCTCATGTTGGTATCTCACCAAGTGTGGCGAATTGCAATGTATCCTTTCCATTACCTAGTCCACAATTATCTGTGAGTACCCAGAAGCTTTAAGATTTCTCACCTTCATATCAATGGCTTTTTCCAAGCCCTATAGCAAGCCTATGTATTCTACCATGTCATTGGTGCACGCGAACTCCAACCAGATAGCCATCGAACGTTGGTCCCTTTGCAGGTTAATGAGAATGTTCCTAGCACCTGCACCTTCTAGGCAATTAGTGCTATCACAATAGAGTGTCCAAACTATAGAGTCTAATGTTACATCAATTGAATTGCTTTCTACGAAATTAGTCCTATCATGTACTATATTACAGGGTAACTCATCAGTCAGACTATGGGGGAGAGCTTCCAACCATGTGTTTATTGCAGTTTCTTCAATTGTTTCTGCATGGAATTCCCCAAGACAGGTTTCCGTGGCACACACATTGAAACTATAATTCTCAAGGATCGAGTTGGTCAACATTGCAGGTTCGTTGGGGCTATTTAATTCTATCACCACATACTTCATGTATCTTTCTCGGTTGACTCTCAACATATCACCCTTTCCCTTCTGAGGCAAAAAGAGATGGGACCATTCAATTGAGAAATATCCATTCAGTTTCGTTGACTAGTCCATAAGCCTTGGGTATATCGACTACCACTATATCAATGGATTGTGTATATTGTGGTTTAGTAGCCATCTGAATCAACACATCTTTCAATTCTCTAATTACTTTCACATTTGTCCTGTCCAATTGCATAATTCGAGTCTCAATTTTCTCGGGTATCGCATGCAGTCTTTTAGCAACAGCATAAGGCATCACAGTGGACGAGGCACCACAATCTACCAAGAAATTATGTACATTCATGTTGAGGATTTCAAATGTGATAAGGAAAGGTGGAGTCATGGATTTTTATTTTCTCCCTATCATGGCTGCACTGAAATCTTGGGGGTTTCGATTCATTTTGGATAGACTGGCTTCCATAGTTGATGGCATTTGGGCTGTAATGGAGGTGTTGACAGGTCTAGACAATGATTTCTTGGCTTGGCTACTTGAGATGGTGGGAACTTTGTAGTTCTTCTCATTCATAGCTTTTAGGATCAGATCTCTTTGCTGTGTGAATTTTAGCAAATCAAAGTATGTGATATTAGCCCTAGATTTCTTAAGATCATCCACAATATTGTAATCAATGTTATAAACAGGATAGGGCAGAGTAAACATACCAATTTTTCTATTCTTAGGTGGGAGTTTACCATTTTGAGTTGCCTTCATTGCAGTGGGAGCTGTATTATCTTTCTCTAGATGGTTTTCCACTAGGGTATTCTTGGACTGGCCACTTGGTCTACCCTTCTCAACAGGAACTTTGGGAGTAAGTGCCTTCAAAGGGTGGACATCTTTCCTTGTTTGGTCTACAGGCTTCATCACACCTGCAAGTGGTCCCTTACTTCATGTGTGGATTTCATTAGTGTGGATTTCTGCCATACTATCTCCTTCGTCATCATCATTCTCATTTGTATAGAAATCCCACGGTACATTGATTTGAGATTCTCTTTCCAAGGGCTCTTCTACTTGATATTCTTCCTGATTTTCTTGTTCTGGCTCCAGCTCCACTATAGGTTCTTCATTGTTAAGGAGCAATCTGATAAAAGCTAGCTCATCCATATTTAAATTCCCTTCATTGGGTGGAGTAGGTAACACAAGTTGACCTTGGCCACCTTCTGTCTTCTTACGATAGAAATGTTTGAAGGGACTCTCCTCCATTCCCACTAGTACTCTCTCCAGAATTCCTTTCCATATTGATGACTATTCTTGTTAGTTTCTTAATGATCTGATGCAAACCTTCCACATTTGTAGTGTCCCTTTCTTTTCCCTCAGCCACTTTGTTATCACTCCCATTATTCTTCTTGGATGACTGAGAGGCTTTCTTCCCTTCAGTTGTATGATGACATGTTGTGGGACTGACCATTTCATTCTCGAATTTTATTCCTTCATCGATATCACCTTGTAGGGTTTGTGCATTACTTCTCTTGACCCACATGGCGGTAGGGATAGGGAGAGCGGTGATGTAGAATTCCATGAGCACCTCATCAGTAGGTCTAGCATTAGCCAGGATTCTATTGAACAAAGTGTTGAACCAAATGTTGAAATCCTTGACCTTTTCTTTGCCTTCCATTTTTAAATGGGATAGTTCTAAAACTAAGACCGCAGGTATTTTGTCACCACCAAAATTGTCTAAGAAGGCCTATTGAAAGGAAGCCCGTGAGGTGATCGATCCTATTCTCAAGCTAAAGTACCAAGTGGAGGCCACATCAATCAAAGTGAAAGGGAATAAGAAACATACGACATGCTCATCCGCTACCCCTAACATGCGCACGGCTAGGAAGAAAGAGTGAATATGGTTATTAGCAGTGTCTCCCCACTCAGGGTCAAATTTAAGCAATACTCTTTCTGCATTCTTAGGTAGGGCATACTACTGCCCAGGTACTGCTATGGCATCTTGTGTAAGCCAGAGAGGGAGTTCTCCTAGAGGAGGTGGAGGTTGATTCCCACCTGGAGGAGGTGGTGGAGGCTAATTCCCACTCGGAGGGGGAATTAGAGGTTGATTCCCACCCGGAGGAGGAACGTTAGCCATGTTATGGATATGGAGGTTTTGGTTGAGGGTTTCTTCATGGTGTTCTTTGCTAGGATTTCCTAAATCAAACTAGGGATTACCTTCAGATGGGGAATCCTCAGGAATTTCTTCCCAAGGAGTTTGGTACTTTGCAAAGAGTCTAGCACAATATCTTCAAGAGAAGGGGCTGTAGATGTCTCTTCACTTATGGGAAGGATCCTTGGCTTCTTTTAGCTGTCAGAGGTAAGGAATGGAAGATGGGAAGTTGAGATAGGGAGCAAGCATAGGCATGAGTAAGAAATTTTATTGGTTGTTCCTGAGTGACAGGATACTCCCACAGTCTATCTTCTTCGGGTGACCCAGATATGGGACTGAGATTTCTTTCCTCTGTTTCATCGAAATGAGGCTTTTCCAAATGGGAGGAGGGATCTTTTAGACCTTTATGGCCCATGTATTAATCCTTTTGAATCCATGCGTGGAATTTACAGATGAAACCTTGAAAAGCTATGGATGGTGGTTGAGTCCCTCCTTCTAGCGCCAATTTGTTGACATGGCGAATTTTCGCTATACCAACAAGGGGAACTAACCCGATCACATTCCTAATTAGATCTGCTTTCGTTTGGGATGGCTAGCTCCAACGCATTTTGGAGGATCCTGTAAACTACTATATGTGTTGAAAGATTGCTTCTTTGAGGAAGACTTCAATTATATCGACAACAAAACAGCTAACCTATATGTATCAAGTCCTATCTACAGTACTTCTAACTACTCTAATCTAGTCCTAACTATCCTAATCTATCGTGAAGAAGCAAAACAAACGAGGTTAAACATCATATATAAATCCCAAGTCCAAATGAATCAATTACTAGTCCACGTAAGAACAAGGCTATATTAAATCCTAATCTCAATCCAATTACTTATATAGGAATATACATTCCTTTCCATACAAATAACACTTGCAACTGATCTTTAACAAAGTTTGGAATCAACAACCTTTCATGAATTATTAATGCTATTGAATTACATTAAAATAACTAGGAATAACCATGAATTGCTAGTTATCGATATGCACAAAGCAAATCACATTTATCTTTATACCAGTAACAACACACTGATCCTAAACATATGAAAGAAAAGGGAAATTAATCTAAAACAACAAGGTCCTTCTTGAACCAAACAATCTTCTTTATTTATAATAAATCAAAGTTGTTTTCTCTAAACAAAAATCCCCTCTCTCCTATCTGGAGGTAATATTTATGCCTCAAGTCCAAGACCCTTCATCTTCCCCTGTTATTTTCAATAAACCAATCAGAATACATAGATGTAGAGCCATCGGTGTCACTGCTAACATGTAGAAGGCATTTCCTATCATTGGAGTGCTTCATTTCTTGGGGAAATGAATAAATGTTAAAAAAAATAAGAGGATGATTGTGTGTCATCTCTTCATGATGAAACCTGGGGCAATTTCACCTTCGAAATACACAGGCAACACCTGGAAACATGACCACCAATGCCTGAAGCCAAATCTTTAAATAGAATATATCCACATAGATAACTCTTCGTATTAGCTCATGCATCTTTGATCTGGACTCATACTTGAAGTTTATGCATCCATTCTTTGACCTCGCATGCCTTCTCTCGGTCCTCGCCTGGAAAGATAACCAACATCAGTCATACTTATACAAATATGATAAAAATGCTTAAAAAACACAATTCTTGCCTTCATGAAGCATTTATAACATCAAAAGTGACAAGCGTGAAAGAATTTCCCACTAGTTTTTAACCCATGCATTGATCAAGTCCCGCAAGCAAAAATCTGATTAACACTAAAAATCATTGCATAACACCGAACCGGATACGAAATGTGGACTTGAAAGATTATAGATGGGAACCTATACCCTATCGGGTCCGCCATAGGGATTTTCCATTAAAAATCATGAACACAACATTTTATCGAATAAATAGGGATATACGTGAAAACATGCAGCTGGGCTGTACAATTAGACTTCAAGAATTATATACCGGAGCCTATAATTTTCGGCGGGTCCGCCGTATCGCAAATCACTTTATATATGAACCATGAACTCTACAGATTGCGATAAGTGATCAGGGAGGCAGACCCAAAATACATATGAGCTGGGTTAATAATCCTTTCAGGTCTGCAGTATAACACTCTCCTTTGAAAATCGGGTCCGAAACATTTTATCAAAAATACAAAGGAATACATGGGAAAACCTGTGGCCGGGCCATATAGTCGAACTTCAAAATTTATGCACCTGAATTGATAGTTGTCGGCGGGTCCGATATATAGTGGTGTGCGTTATATATGAGTCCTGAAACTCGTCGATTGCGATAGACAATAGGGCTCTGATCCCGACATATATATATATATATATATAATATATAAATATATAATAATATATATATATATCTATATAATATATATATATAAATATATATAATATATATATAAAATATATATATAATATATATAATAATAATATAGTTAATATTGCCTGCAGGTTCGCAATGTTAGACTTTCCTTTGAAAAACCCTGACCTCAATACTTTTCGAGAAACACTGGAATATATGGGAAAACCCACATTTGGCCATAAGGCTAGACTTGAAATAATATGCATCCTAGTCTATAATTATCGTTGGGTCTAGGTGGTAGCAGTTTCTCTTATGTAACCAAAATATATACATTTTGGTTAATAAAACTATTGGGTCTAGAAGCCAAGTGTGCCTTATGTATATATATAGCCTGGGAATCCTGCCGATCATGATAAACGATGGGGCTCTAGACCCAAAATATATGCATTTTGGTTAATAAAATAGTTGAGTCTGGAAGCCAAGTAAGCATTGTGTTTTAATGTTGATTGCGTTTAAGATAAAAAAGGGTAAGTTGGGCATTTTTTCAAGTATTTCTATTACAAAGAGTTATAATGGGAATGAAGATGCGATAGAGGTTTTTGGCAGTTGAAAAAGTCCCGATGAAGGATATGAATGAAGGACTTAGAAAGGGTTATTGATGAACCATGCGGTAGAGGTTTATTAAAGGGAATTACCAATTATGAATTGAAGATTTGACTCCCTAGAGAGTTAAAATTCCTGGGATAAAATTGATCATTCGAAGAGATGCAAGATCGACTTCTAGGGAAGCCATTCAAAATTGCTACCAGGGGAAATTTTAATAGGGTGGTGGTTGTGGCCACAACACTTCAATGATATTGTACTCAATATCGCATGTTATATCTTCTTCTTTAGCATGCTATGTTATACTGGTGGGTGGTGAAGCCTTATCTGATGCTTCAAGAGTGATGAAATTTCACTTGTTATTTCCAGAAGTGCTTTAAGGAGGTTGAACACTACCATATTTCATCTATAAAATCTGAGTTGGATTATTAAGAGGTAAAATCTTCCTCAAGAATTACTTCCTTCACTCATCCACTTCTAGCTCAGGAGAAAATCCTTTTCTCCTAATATTGTATGGTTTAGATTTTTGTTTCAAAGGATCTTTAGGAACTGGGTTTCACTAGCACCTTATTCTTCATTACTCATAATGATATCAAAATCAAAGATCAATTCAGTAGCACTTTCGTTATCCTCTAATGAGGCTACTTCATTAGCCTCCTTTGACTACTCAAGTTGTTTTTCTATAGCTTGGACTTCCAAAACATTAGTGATCATAACAATCATATTGTATCTCCATTGTGCGCATGTCTTTTCAAAATGAGATCCCTGATGAAAAGTATAATAATTTTCCATGCCCATGACTTCCACATTGAATACTACATTGGAAATATGAGCATATTTAGCTAGTTGATTGGTATTCTTTTTAAAAAATGGCTTAAAGGACTTGTTATTGGATGATGCCTCGGTTGAAAAACTTTTCAATTTGGATACTTCATTGGCCAATTTCTTTAAGGAATTAGTCAAGCTATCCATATCAAATGAATCCTCATCCTTGGTTTTACAAGAAGATGTTTGAGGCTTATTTTGAGTATATTTAGAGTATTCCTAATTAGTGATGACTCCATTTGATCTCAGGTGATTTTTGACAACAATAGCCTCTGCAAACTTTTCAGCCAATGTGTCTTTTGCAATTGTTTTCACAAACATGGAAATGTTTCTCAGTAAGGCAGCAATGTAATAATCCTTAGTGATAGAATCATGTGGTTGCACATCTTTGGGGAATTTATTAAAGATATGAGTGATTTTTTATTAAAGTATTTTACCTTTTCTTTATTCCCCATCTTGATATTTCTGAGTTCCTTCAACAACATGGTAGGAGTCTTGTCATCAACAATTTTTCCAGGAAAATATTATTAACCTCCCTCTAGTTATGGATTATATTGGATGGAAGACTGTGGTACCACGTTAAAGCCTTTCCTTCACGAGTGTAATGGACCAGTCTGTAAGCAACATCATTAACATGAACCTCAAATATTCTTAATTTCAAGTAGATTATCCTTTTGAAAATTTCACACTTTGCTGCCTCACTCACATTTCATCCCCAACCCATGAATATAGTCGTTCAACACACTTACAATGTTGAGTTTCCTCATTTCCCTCTTAATTTTTCCAAATAAACCCTACTTGATAAGAGAAAATATTTTATCTATGGTCCTCTAAATCATTAATTTATGCTTGTGTTAGATGACGGGGGATTCATTAGGGCTCTCCTTCTAGCAAGTCTTGACTCATTTACTTTAGCACATTATCTGGGTTTGAGACTAGAGTCCTTTTTAGCATCTTGAGACTTGCATGCTTTAATGGCAAGATCTCTCACCAATGAGTAGTGGGAATAAAACAATGTCCCCTATTTCTTGGATCTTCTAGGTGACTCGATTCAAACTCATTTATTTGTACCTAGCAAGATGGACTTGGGAATATTGACTCTCATTGACATTAATGATGAGAAGTCTCGTGTTGGTTAATGATATTCATTAATGGTCAGTAATCCAACAATTTTTTTCTATGTTCGACATCAACAAAATTTATTCACACAAAAAAGAATGATGCCATGATGTGGGTATTAATGAAGACTATATGCTCGCAACAACTTGCAACAGTGTTCCAATAAATCAAAATTCAGTTTTAGAGTTCAACAACAATTCCAGCAATAAGAAGGCACAAAGATTCCAATTTCAGATTTAATCCATTATTCATACAACTAAGAGAAGACAAATTATATTAGATTCATTCACTTCACGTTCCATGATCCAACAATAATAACTAAGATCTAAAAGATGCATAGCTTATCAACTTTTTAGTTAGGTGAAGGTGTGTTGTATTCTAATCTTTAATCATTAATTCCTTGAATGCTAAAAGATGTGAATTTGGAAAATTTCCCATGTGACGTTACATTCCTAATTTTCAAAAGACAAAAATACCTTTAGTTGGGGGGTGGGGGGGGCTAATATTCATTACCATTTTTCATTTCCATATTCCATAACCTCATACATTCTTGACCAACATGCTTCTCCCAATTGAATGTTGTTGATATTTTTAGTTCTCTAAAGATATATATGTTTTATAAAAGATTCAAATTATGAGAAAGGATAAAATGATATGTATGTGAATAGATGTTCATTTTGAATACATTCTTATGTATTCTTTGTTGCAGCAAGAAGAAGAGTAAAAGAAAGTGGTTGTCACATAAGAACCAATACTTGAAATAGTTATGGTTTCCACATTAGAATCGACCATAAGATCTACCACTTAGATATCTTTAAGATAAATAATGCTTTTCAAAATATGAAAGTCTTGAAGATTATCTCAAAGTTACAATATGACTTAATCTTCCACCTCATAAAAGGCTGCAATCCATGATAATCAATGCAAAGTTACATGAGGACATACAACATCTTCAGTTGGGGGGAATGTTGGGTCTCTAAAATTTCATTCATTTCATCCTCTTTTCTTTCACTTTTCTTCAGAATTTTCCATATTCTGTAGCTCCATAACCATACACTAAGATGATATTCATAACTAAACATGGGTTTAGACACATTATTTTCCAATACATTTATTTTAGTATTTTGAGTGAATTTAAGGTTAAATATTAGAAAAATAGCATGTATTCACATATATATAAAATTTTTGGATGAGTTTTGTGATGTGTGTAGGCATATTTGAAGATTCCAAGACAATCATATTTGGCCTTCAAGACTCCAATTCGAATTTCCTCTTCAAATTCTTGAATACTTGAGGAAGATTTGAGATCATTGGTCAAGCACATTTCATGGATAAAGATCATGGAACTTTTCATAAGTGTATCCTATAAAAGCTATGAGAGATTTGTGAGAGAATATGAAGAGATGTTAATTGCTAGATGTCAAGACTGGTTGTAACCACATGATATATTTGAGAATCTAGGAGATATTTGTGGATTTACATCTATGAATTAGTTATCTTAGTTTTTGTATAAATATGAGTGCCTTCTCCTCTCAAAATGTGTGAAACTTTTGGGAGCTATGCTCATACTTCAATGTAGAGTTTTGGATGTTAAATATTGCCACTATGTTTAAGAATGATAATGAATACCATTGTAGTTCATTTTGATATGGTTGTGCCTTCATTTCGTGTCTGATAAAGAAATTTTTCAACTTTCCACCTCTCATGTAATTTGGGATGGCCACCTAATGAGTATGGGATGTATTATAATGTTTTATTTAGTTTATTTATGTTCATTTTATGTCTTTTAATTAGATTAATTATTTACATCCTTTGATAATCATTCTATTTATGTTCGTTTGCAGGATAAACATTATTTCTCTCATTTCATAGATTCAATTCCTTTCAATTTGTTTGATAGATACACATGAATGATTATAATTTGACAATGCACACATTAGTAATTACAATTGATATCTCATTTATTTTAGAATAGGTTTCCTTTAAATTTCAAAGTTTAAGAGTTCAATGCTTTCTTAGTATAGGATTAACTTCTTTCTAGATTAAATTTACTTTCATGTCAATTGTCATTTCAAACTCATAGATTAAAAAATTGCTTTCCCAATTCTGAATTTGAGACTTTTGAAAAAGAAAGTGTGTGCATGCTCATCTTAGACATTTGTCATGAATATGTTTTATTATGGTTTTGTAATTTATTTCAATAGAGTATAATTTCATTTTTGAAATTGAAATTTGATTCCTGGAATATATTGTGAAAGTATACTCACAAGTTCACAAACCCCAAGTTTGAGAATTTAATGAAAAGTAATTTAACTAATAATTAAATTACCCAACAACTTGTATATTGATCATTTTCACGAGCAAGGTGAAGACTGGTGTAATAGGGCAACGAATGGTTATGTGCTAACTTGGGATTGCATGCAGGTCCGATGGTGCATTTTGCAAATGTGAAAAATTATAAATATGATAGACACATGTGGTTTTCAAAGTTAACTCCTCGAGGCTGCAAATACCATGATTTTTGGAATTGGCAAAGAGGCTGAACTTAATGGCTATTACTGGAAGCCTTGGCAAGAAGATTGATCATTGGAATTCATATTGTTGGTTCAAATTTAAAAAAGGGATGTTTTCTCTTTGAAATTTTGGAGATACTGGTCTTAGTAAAGAGGATGATTTTAATTAATTTTGATAGTCATGTTATAGAGATTGATTTCTAAAATTCATGATGACATGATGGTAAACATGCCAATAAAACATGTATATACATTCCTGATTTTTGAAACCATGCTGATGTATATGTTCAAATAGTGCCTTGATTGAGATATGTGACTGATAAAATCTTGCATATGTGTGTAACACTGTAGGTTAGAGTTCTTCACATAGTCTGGAAATGGGACAACTCATATATTATTGATTGTATTTCATTATGCACTAACAACTGGGTGTGTGTGGTAGCACATAGAAAAACTTAGCAGCAACAAAAGGAAACATGTATCATGGCATAATGTAGTAGGATATGGACCAAGTCCATCAAGAACAAGAAAAAGGGACATCCATCCAAAGGAAAGTAATGTTTAGGAATTTGGAGGCTGAGATTAGGGACTTGGAAGATGACTTAAGTATTTGCAAGGTAGAACTTAGAAAGCTCACTAAGAAGCAAGAAGAACTAGCCAAGTGGAATTTTGAACTACAAAAACATTTTCAAGAAATGACATATCAAATTGAATCATCAAAAAGGAAAGAAGACATTGGTAGGAAGAGGCTTTGTAAGGATAAAAGGGAGAAGAGGTTATTTTCTTGTTGGTATTGTGGAGAAAAGCATATGAGAAATGATTGTTCGTGTATGCAAAAAAAGAAGGAAAATATCCCTTGTGAGCAATAAGGACATGAATTAGTGATGCGAGTCAAGAAGGATGAGAGGAAATTCCCTCAATATCCTTGATATATACATATATGTGTTGAATAGATCCCATGTGAATGTTTGGGGAACGTAATAATTCAAGGTTGCTATGATCTAGGTGCAACTGCCCAACCCCCACAATGGAGCACAGGGAAAGAAAGGAATGAACTTGTGACCTATGCAGAGGCATCAACACCTTAATAGAATGTTCCTTGGCCAATATACCAAACCATTGGAGGCATACATATATGTGTGTGTGTGTGTGTGTGTGTGTGTGTATGTATGATGGCTAGAAGTGCCATGAATGCTAGGCTCATGGGGATAATAATTGATTTTTGGGGACTATTTTATTGTGTTGTAGCTTTAATTTTTCACTTTCATGGATTGACATCATTTTTATTTTATATTTGCACATAGCCATGTGATTGTGTTGAAATATTTTTATTTTTTTAATAATTTCCATTGATTTCCCTTCTTATACTAGTTGTCACTGTCATGCTTGAGGCCTAGTGAAAACTTGTTTGACATGGTAGGAAATACATATGGCTCCAGTAAGAGCGTTGAAGAGAACTAACATAACAATACAAATTGAGAGAGGCCTATGTATAGAAAATGAGTGTAACTGAAAATGAGAAGGGATGGGAAGGGTAAGTGCTTAATTGGAATGAACAATAACATGTTAATGTTTGGTAGATGGGCCAAAAAAAGGATAACATACAAACATATTGGAGAGTTACTCCTAAACTTGAAAATAGTCATAAAAAAGGTTAGTGGTTGGAAATTTCCACATAACAAAAAACAACAACAAAGTGAAAGGAAGAGAAAAGGTGGGGAATTACAGAAAACAAATTCCTTCTAGTTTTAATTGACATAAGTCAATATATCCTATGTATTTGACTAAGTGGGCAACCCTATGATAGCTATGTGGGCTAGGTTGGTCCATATAAAGTAATGGAGAGTGACATGGAAACCATGAAAATGGCACAAAGGAAGTTCTCTTAACCTTAACTCTCATTTCACATGTGATTATGTCTTGTATACATTATTATCTACACACACACACACACACACACACACACACACACACACACACATATATATATATATTGTGGAAGAATGACTATTTCAATTATTTGATGCAGATGTGGATGGCATAAAAAGCTTATGGTGTTATGAGGAATAAAGTGGGAAAAAGTAGCCCTAGCTGATCTATGATTCTAATATCATGAGAATGTGATTCTTATATTATGTCCATGTTTATGCTATCAACAAGGAAATATGAAGGATATATCAACAAAAGGAAAGTAATGTGATCTATGTCATGTTAGGACAAGCATGGATAATTAAAGAAACCACAGATCTTGGATTGGGATTGTGGATGCACACAATGAAGTGTGGGGAAGGCACTAGAGGCAATGTTTCCTAGTGTCTATGGATAGATACAATATGGTCTTTAGATTTTCAACATTGTTGTGTACATGTTGTAATATGACATGTGTATTATGTACATATGTGTAGTACCATGTGTATTTGTTGTGTTGTACATGTGAATTCATTGTGTTGTATCACCTATGTACGTATATATGATGTGTATACGTGCATGTGTTATGTAATGTTTTGGGACAAGTATGTATGGGACTGTTTAGGCCCTTGCATTGTGTAATGTGTTAGGATAGGCAAGTATGGGATTATCTAGGCCCATGTTGATTAGGAGAGGCAGACTACCTAGAATGGGGGTTTCCTGGGCTTTTGTTGATTAGGATAGGTAGGATACATGGAATGGGGGTTTCATGGGCTTTTTTTGATTTAGGATAGATAGGATACATGGAATGTGGGTTTCCTAGGGCTATAAAGGTGTTGGATACACCTATATTCCTATTGACAAAAGAATACCTAGTTTGGTAGTGTCTATATTCGTGGTGTAGTGATTGGGCTTAATTATGTTTATTTACTACTAAGTGATTGCCTTGAATCAAGTGAACCACTTAGTAAATTTGAAATTTAAGAGAACAAAAGAGAAGTCATTGGGTGCTTGCCAAGTTTGGTAATCAATCCATTGTGTGTAAATGGTCAAATAGAAGAGAAGGCACCAGGTGCTTTCCAAGTTTGGCAATTGATCCATTGTGTGTATGTGGTCAAAGAGAGGAGAAGGCATTAGGTGCTTGTTGGGTTTGGAAATTGATCCAATGTATGGAAAAGAAAAGGAAATTGAATGCTTACCAATATGGAAACCAATCTGGTGTGCGTATAGGAAGAAGAAATGCATAATTCAAAGAAGAGTATCAGTATTCCAATTGATTTCATGAATTTCTAAATTTGAACATAAATTGATACACTGATATATGATGATTTGGTTTATGAGCTAACCTAGTTTTCCTTTATACGATGCCTAATAAAATCATGAGTATCATTTCATGGAGAAGATGCTATTAGGGTATTGTTCAAAATTTAGTAAAATTCCTTACAATCATTCTAATGGAAATGTATGCACTATGATGTAGGAAAGCATGGAATTTCCTTGATTGGGTGGTTGGAGCTAGTTGCAAGATGCATAAAAGTAGTAAAGAAATGAATTAGAGCATGCAATAGTATGTTGGTAAAATATTTCAAGAATAGGACCATTGTGGGACACCAACACCCAATAATGTCTATTGATTTCCATGAGAAATGACATGACTGGTATAAAGGTGTTTATGTAAGCACTTTCCTTTTTTATGAAACTCTTCTGACGGGAGGAAACCTTGACAAGGATTTGATTGCCCAAGAGACTGAGAAGCACAGAAGGGAATGTCTAAACTTGGAAGGTATGTGATTGCATGGAAGGGGGTGTTTGAATTTCCCAAGGAACTAGGAAGAAAAGAAGGGAAGGATAGGAAATAAATTGGTTTTTGGTCATGAGCATAGCTTATTTGAACCTAAATCACAATGGGGATGTGCTTTGAAGCAATGAGCCAAGAATTGTTCGCTAAAGGAATAAGAAGCACAAGGATAACAATGTTTGACATTGGAGATAGGAAACACTCCAAAGAAAAGGAAGGAATCCATGTAAGATCGAGCACCTCAAAAGAACAACAAACTACAGAAAGAATGATTGGGAGATGATTGAATTAATGAATTAATGTCTACCAAGTGACTAGGTAAACCACTATGCACATAAAATGTGTTGTACAAGCTGAATTGAGTTGTGTATATAAAGATCCATAATCAATCATGCTTGGCATAAATAATGTCTTGTTGTATATGATTATTGAACACCAAGGAAAGTGTTCCCCCCAAGGAGGAAGGGAATGTGACATCCCTTGGTTAATATTCCTTCATTTCAAATAATTTGTACTTAATTAAAGGGTTGAGAGAAAGGGAAAAAATTTCCATTTCTTGAGGAGGGATATTTCTTGACGAAGTTGGTTGTTTGAAATGTCGGTAGTGGGATGACTGCTTATTAAAAATCTAGTTGGAAATGAAGGATGTTCCCATGATATTTTTGGAAACAACAAAAGATAAGAAAGGAAAAGAAATTTAATCAGAGTATGGGCTGTGTTGTAAAGGTGGTTTATCTACACAAAACCACGGAAAGACAATGTTGGTTGGTTGGTTAGAAGAGGAAGGTAGTGGAGACTGAGTGGGGGTTATTTTCTTTAGGGGAATAAAGATACATGAGGTATATAGGAAGGAGAAACTCATTCTATACATATAGTGCAATCATGGAATAACTAGTGGGTGAAGGAGTTGTGGCCTGGAGACATCGTGTTTTTGTTGATGATGTTAGTCTAATTTCTCGAGAATAACATGGTTGTATGCCAATGGAGTGGCTCACTATTTTTAATTTATTAATTTGGTAGCTAGTGGGTGGAGGTGAATCAACCTCAATAAACCTTGTTACAACTATCAAAATTGGTTTAAACCCTCTAAAATTACTCTTCCTCAAGATTTGGAATATTTCTTGGGGGTGATATTTGCAAGAAATGCTTGACTATATCTTTTCTAAGGTTGGGTGGAGAGTTAGTCCCAATATTAGTTGCCAAGATTTTACATTACTAGGTAAGTACTCATGTAACTCTATGTTCATGTAGACCTTATATGGCTATTTATTGAACTTTCCATGTGCCATGATATGTGGGTCTCATGCTCTATGTGCTATAGAATGCTAAATGGATGCTTGTTGGGTGGAGTAAATGCTATTTTAGATGCTAGGAATGTTTATTTATTGTAAAAGTAGGAACATTGGGTTTCTACATAATGTAAGTTGAACATGTTGACTTAGTATTTCATTCCTAAGTCTAGATTATGGGCCTGAATCTCTTGAGTAATTGTTGATGGATAACTTATCCATTACTTCATTAATACCACTGAAGGTTTATACTCGTTAATATTTTGATTAACCATGGTTGTGCTAATTATGAGAGATGGTGCACTCATGTGCTTAATGTTGTGTTCAAAGTTGGTTCATTACTTGAGCACATCAGTTATATCGATTTTGTGTCATTGTGGGCCTAGAATTAATTTATTTACTTTATCATGAAGGATAGGTAGAACCCTTGTTGTTAAAATGAATCTTTGTGTTTTCTTATGAATTGATTGAATATGGATACTGGCATGTATTACTCTTATTTCTGTATATGCTTCGAATGTGATTTGTATAAATTAAAATGATGAGATCTAAATGTATGAGATCGAGAACTAGTTAAGTTCTTGGTGGTTATGTGAAGGGCGTTCAAATGCATGCCTTTGCATTTTTCTGGGTGTATTAATGGCATAATCTTTAATGTCATACCAAAAAAATCCAGGGGTAAATTACTTATGTGTTTCAATATTTTTCACAGATAATGTGGGAATATCATACCTTAGATTCCATTGCCATGGGGCTAGGGAAGAGTCTATTAAGTTTCAAGCTTCAAGCATAGTAGGTGGAAGCATAGCACAAGGTTTGGGCAAGGGTAACCATTAAAATAATTTACAGAATTTCTAAATGTTAAAATGGTTGCAAATGGGCTGGAGTCATAGGTTGACCCACCATGCCAAAGGTTGGGCTAGTTGACCTTGTTGGTTGAGTCAGGGCTCAGGTTAGGTTGGGAACTCAACATAGTCGTTCAATTAGTGAGGTCGGGGTCATGACCTTGGGTAGATACAAGGTTGAGGTTTCTTGAGGAAGGGCCAACTTATGACTACAAAGGCCAATACACCTTTGATGCAGATCTACCATGTAGATGATGTCATCGATGCCCACATGGGCACCACATAGGTACAACGTGGTAGGCTAGAGTGACGTAGCATTATTTAGTATGTCAATTTTTAACTAACCATATCTCTTGATCCGTAAGTTGGTTCAAGGTAAAATTTATATCGTTGAATAGGTCTTGATGAGAAGAATACAATGATTTCATCCATATGAGGTTTTGTGGGAGTCGAAAAATATTGAAAATTTAGACCCGTTTCCATAAATCTACCATGGATATTGGGTCAACATAGTAACTTCCTCTCTCTTCCCTTGATTAGGATTGGGGTTAGGAGGGGTATGTAACATACTGAAATTCTTCGGGGATATGGAGAGAAGTTATACATTGGGAGGAAAGTAGAACTATGCTCTTAGGAGAGGAAGAACAATGGAGGATTGCAATAGTAGTGCCAATAGAAGGATTGGAGGAAAATGTAGTAGCAACGTATGTTCTCATGATTCCAAACCACACATAATTTTGTCTTTCTGTTTTTAACTAATTTAAAGAAACAAATTTTTATTACAGGTAGCAATGATGAGGATGATCACAATAGGAAGTTCTTGAATAATTATGGCAAAGAAGAATTATAAGTTCTAGCTGAGGTTGGAAGGAGGAGGAAAAGTGGATATTCTCAGATGAAGTGAATATCTGCAAATATTAAAATGTAACACCCATCCCTTGTGTGTCATACTGTTGTAACCTAAGATGAGGAAAGCTAGGTGTGATGTGTAAAATGAAAAGAAAATACATTATCCAATAATTAATAAATTGATCACTTGGAAAAGCGAGACACCAAGAGATGAGATTCTTGCCAAATACCATTGAGGAATGGGATAGGATATATCTTTCATGATAAAGCTTCTAGATGTGATTCTAGATAATATTGGATTGATTGGATATAGATATCCGTCAAGAAAAACATAAAATATTTGTTGGAGATAAAGGCAAGATTTTATGAGGAAAAGCCTCGCGAGAGATAAAGATGATATTTTCTGAAAAAGACATAGGAAAATGGAAAAGTCCATAAAAGTGAGATGTCGCTAATGGAAACTATATCATAAAATAGGGTATTAAATACCCATTTCATAGATCATTTGGATGCATTTCATCCATGACAAGAACCTCGGCTCGGGGGGAATCAAAGGTGATTCATGGTTGGGTGGTGGTGCTCCGATCTTCAAGTGATATTTTAGTAGGATTCATTTACGTGAAATGTTTTGTATGATGTTTTCTTCCCTCTATGTTTCAAATTAATTTAGCTTATGAAAGAAATTGCATGAGTTTCTTAGCTATGAGAATGATTGAAAGAACTACATGTGACTGTTATGAATGAATAAAATTGTTTGTATGGATTTTATAAGATCCCTTATATGGATGCATGTTATGGTATGGTTCATCATTGTAGTCCAAGTTAATTTATTAGAGGTATGCAATATGTGAATTGATGTAGTAATGGATACAATGCCACCTTTTAACTTATGTTCCATATTGATAATGAATAACTATGCTATACATTTGCATTATGGAATGTTTGCATCTACTGTGGGTTTGTTGTCCATAAGATATATGCCAATATTCATCTAACTACACCATAGGAATTGGACAGTAGCAAATGCAATATATGTATTTTAATGCTTCTATGAAGTTATCAAAGCACTGACAAGTTAGAATGATTAATCTTGCTATTCATAAGGGTTATTCCATTGATTGTGTTGAAGAGTTCTTGCTATAGTGTGTGCCTAAAGTATGAGTATGGTTCCTTACTCTCAATGTAATTGCATTATTAAGAGTATTGGAGATAGTTTCAGGAATAGTAACCATTCATGTGTTAATAATTTCTATTGAATCTCACCTACAACGTAACCAAAATTAAGAAATGGAAGCCTAGTATTCTTAATGATTATCCGACATATAAGTTTTGTTGAGGCAGTCAAAAGACCACATCATGGACCCACTTTTGGGGTCATTCAAATTAATTAAAAAATGGTATGGTTGTCTAAATGATAGTATTCATGTAATGACTAAAATTAATGTACTAGTGACTATGGTCAAATTCTCACTGTAATCGAGACCGAATCATAAGTTAGTGGAGCTTAACAACTAAACCTTTGGGTAGGCTTGGGACGTATGTTCCAAATCGTATCAAAGCTTCAAGTTCAATCCTTTTTGCCTATGGTCCAATCTACCTCTATGGGATATGACAAAGTAGGAGAACCAAATAAGAAAAATCACCCAAAATTTATAAAGGGGAAGGTTAAATTTTGAAATGTGGAACATATGAATATTATATTTATTTCTTGGAGGTTACGATTGCTTAAGGATGAATTAAAATATTAACATGGTTTATTGAAGAATCAATAACCTCCACTAGCCACATAAGTTATTTTAAAATTTGTGGATTGGTTTTTATGTCATGATGGGAGGATTTTTAAAGGAAAAACGCTACTCCAATGAGGGCATAGATCAAACCAAGTCTTTTTGATAGATGGTATGATGTCAAAATTTCGTATTGAGTCATTGTGAAAAGAAGTTGCTGAAGACTTAAATTAACCCTTACCTCAAAATATTATCAAATTAAGGGCACTTCTCCCAATGCCTACATTAAGGTTGATACTTTGGGTATATATATCTATATAT
>APFE031671205.1:9795-24692 GCA_000404065.3 Pinus taeda | reverse complement strand
TTAGGTTGGGCGAACCTACCTATGGTTTTCAGTCCACAGTTTTGGACGCGATGGTTTTCGGTCCATGGTATTGGACGCTTCGGCATGTATAAATATGTATTGTAACATTGAAATGAATATAATGAAAAATCAAGCTGGTAGTCTCGGTTTTGAGATCCAGTGGGAATCTCTGTGTATATGTGTTTTATGTGTTATGCTCTCGCATTTTTATTTTTCCTGTGATTTAGAATTCGTATGCAGGTAATTTCTGTACGGGGTTAAAACCTACAGCTAGGATAGTTTAGGCTAGGCTAGAGTATTCTAGGCTAAAGTAGGTTAGAGTAGGGTAAGAGTAGGCTAGGCTAGGTAGGATACGTTAGGTTATGCTAGTGCAGGCTAGGCCAAACTAGGCCAAAGTATTTTAAGCTACATTATAGTAGGTTATGCTAGAGTAGACTAGGATAGAGTAAGCTAGGCTATGCTAGACTAGGCTATTAGGCTAGAGTAGGTTAAACTAAGCTACGCTAGAGTAGGTTAAGCTAGGCTAGGCTAGGAAAGGTAAAGATAGGCAAGGCTAGGCAAGAGTAAGCTAATTTAGGCTAGGCTAGAGTAGGATATGATAGGATACACTAGGCTAGAGTATGTTAGGCTAGGCAAGAGTAAGACATACTTTT
The DNA here is from genome assembly GCA_000404065.3 of Pinus taeda. NCBI lineage: Eukaryota > Viridiplantae > Streptophyta > Pinopsida > Pinales > Pinaceae > Pinus > Pinus taeda. Next base: position 24,039 of record APFE031671205.1, on the reverse strand, counting down.
CCATGATAGTCTAAGCTAGGCTAGAGTAGGCTAGGCCAAAGTAGGTTAGAGTAGGCTAGGTTAGTTAGGCTAGGCTAGGCTATAATAGTGTAGGTTAGGCTAGGCTACATTATAGTAGTCTAGGCTAGAGGCTAGGAAATTCTAAGCTAGGCTAGTCCAAACTAGGCTATGTTAGAGTGGGCTACACTATGTTAGAGTAGGCTAGGCTAGGCTAGGCTAAGCTTGGCCAAAGGATGTTATGCTAGAGTAGGATATGCTAGGCTAGGGTAAGCTTGGCTAGAGCAGGTTATGCAAGAGTAGGGCACACTAGTCTAGGTTAAGTTATGGTAGCTTAGGCCAAGCTAGGCTATGGTAATTTATGTTATGTAGGCTAGGCTAGGCTAGACTATGTTATAGTAGGGTAGCTAGGCTGGGAAAGAGTAGATTAGGCTAGAGTATGATATGCTAGGATAGGGTAGAGTAGACTAGAGTAGTCTATGATATGATAGAGTAAACTAAGCTAGGCTATAGTAGGCTAAGCTAGAGTAGGCAACACTAGGCTAAGGTAAAAGAAACTAAGCTAGGATAGATTAGGCTAAACTAGGTTGGTTTAGGTTAGGTTAGGCTAAAGTAGGAAAGAGTAGGCTAGGTTAGGTTAGGCTAGGGTAGGATAGAGTAAGTAAGGAAAGAGTAGGCTATGCTAGGGAAGGATAAGATTTAGGCTAAAGTAGGAAAGAGTAGGCTAGGTTAGGTTAGTTTAGGGTAGGATAGAGTAATTAGGAAAGAGTAGGCTAGGCTAGGATAGGATAGAGTAAGCTAAGATAGGATAATTCAAGAAAGTCTAGGATAAAGTAAGCTAGGCTAGGTTAGGCTAGAGTTGGCTAGGAAAGGCTAGGCTAGGCTAGGCTAGAGTAGGCTAGGATAAAGTAGGTTAGGGTAGCCTAAACTAGAGTATAGTAGGTTGGTCTAGAGAAGATTAGGATAGGCTAGTGTGTGATAAGATAAACTAATCTAGAGGAGGATATGTTAATGTAAGCTAGGCTAGAATAGGCTAGGCTAGGCTAGGGCTAGAATAAGTTAGGTTAGGCTCGAGTAAGTTAGGCTAAAGAAGGTTAATCTAGGCTTGGTTAGGCTAGGTTAGATTTGGTTAAATTAGGCTAGGCTAGGCTAGAGCAAGCTTAGTCAAGCTATGTTAGGCTAAGTTAGGGTTGGCTAAAGTAGGATATGCTTGATTAGTGTAAATTCATGTAACATAATCAAAAACACATTACATCAGCAACATGATAAACGAGTTCACTCCTCTTGGGATACATCTCCTTGGTCTAGCTTCCAATGGCTTTCACCTCTCTATTATGCTCAAAAATGTAAAACTATGTGTTTACAATGCTCAAATGCTTCTGAAACCTACTCTAATGTGTCCAGAATATCCAAAAAAGGCCATCTAGCCTCTATTTTCATTGAATTTGGTCAAAAATTAAAGAATTTATGACCTCTCATAGTTTTCCCAATATTCGCTCCACAAATTTCACCATTTCTAGTAGGATCCTACAATTTCACTCTAAAAATGCGCTAACTAGGTGAAAATTTCATAGCACGATGGCCATAAACTATTGACACCAATAGTTTCTTTGCAAATTGCAATCGACGAGAATCAATGGGTCTTATGGTTTGTGAACACAGTTATGGGAAATGTGTGATTGTGATAAGTGGTGCACTCGATGGAACTATCAACTGTAGTATAACCTGTATTGCATCTGGAATATATCACAATCGACAGAGCCAAGGTAATTCATATAACAAAACTTGCATTATGTGATATGTGATTGTGATATTGCAATCAAAACCTGATCCTATCGAATCCGATTATGTAACCTTTCCCTATTGTGATGTGCGATTTCGATTATCATATCTAACCTTGGCGTTTCTCTGGGTCGATTCTTTAATTGGTGATTCGCTGCGATATGTTAGTTAAGAAACAATGCGTAGGCAGAGTTGTTGGTCCTTTGGTTTGTGGTGTGGAAGTCACGGGTTCGAGCTCGACATCTGACCTATCTTGCCAATAAAATTTTGATCGACTATTAGGAGAGCATGTAGCAGTTTTAGGCTTAGCCACATGTTGCCTTTTTATTGGTCCAAACCTGAAACACGTGGACCAATGAAATTATGACACTTGTCACCTTCTAATTTTCCACTTGCAAGGAATATTATAAGGATATTCCATGGATTCTTCCAAGGAGTATTCATTTTGCTGACTTGGCTGTATAGATGCCCAGTCAACATACCTGTCAGCTCCTGCACTAGATTTTGGTGTTTGGGAAAATGAACAGATCTTTTTTCTAAGATCATATGATGTCTATTTCATACAAAATGAGTTGCGTCAGATTCAGAATGATGAGCACTACACGATCGTTCATGTTCCACACCGTTCTGATAACTTTGAATGTTGAGAATAATTTTGAGCACCTGATCACTCCTCCCCAGTGGAAGCCTTTTGGACCCCAAAATATCACTTTCAATTGTCTAGTAGGTGAGGGTACAGTTCCATCACCATTCCAACCTCTATCAATTTGGATTTTAAAGTATTTGTACCCTTGAGCCCCACTTGAAGATAATCGACACTTCCCCTTTTTATATCCTTCTTCTTCTGTCAAATATAGTGTCTTGCTGAAGCTCATCAAGGAATTCTAGATACAAGTCTTCAATAGATGGAATTCAAATATTATCTCCTTGAGCTTCAATCAAAGGAGGCGAGGCTCATACAACCTTAAATTCTCAATATTAACAACAACAAATATTTTCATATATGAAGACAAATCTAACTTGAAGGCATTATTACCCATCTTTTCCAAAATTCTGAATGAACCATATTTAATGTCTTTTAGCTTTTTACCTTCTCCTTGGAACCTCTATTTGTTAATGTGAAGTCATACTTCATCACCAACTTGGAACTTGTGATCTTGATGATGCTTGTCGTCCCTTGCTTTGTACTTGCCTTGGCTTTTCTCAAATTGTTCTTGAACCTTTTGGTGTACTAATTGGATTTTCTCAATGAAATTTCTTCCTTTGTTTATGTTCCTATGAACTTCAATAGAAACATCTTTGCTAAAAATAAAATCAAAATCATATTTAGGCAAGTATCCCATGCATGTCTCAAATGGAAAAGTTTGAGTTGAAGAGTGCTTGGCTCATTTGTAAGCATGATGAATATAGTGAAAATGTTCATCCCACAACTTAGGATGCTTGATGCAATATCCATGAAGAAGATGTATCATTGTTATGTTCACCACTTCTGTTTGACCATATGTTTGTGGATGAAAAGTTGTACTCTTTTTCAATTTGGTGTCCACTAATACCCACAAGCCTAACCAGAAATTCCCAACAAAGAGACAATCTTGATCACTAACAATGGATGTGGGCAATCCAAAATGCACCCAAACATTTTGAATGAATAACTGAGTAGTTTGTTCAACTGTAACTTTCCTTTTACATGGCATCAAAATACACATTTTTCTAAACTTATCCACAACTAAATACAAGAAATCATGACCTCTTTTTGACAATGGAAGACCTACAAAATCCATAGAAACACTCTCCGACGGTCGTGAAGGAACTGGAAGTGGTGTGTAAAATCCTAAATTCCTATTGCTAGGCTTACTGATTGCATGTAATTAACATCCTTTAATAAATTGAGACACGCTTTCAAGCATACCAGGCCAATAAAAATACCTTTGGAGATGTACCACCATCTGACTTACACTGAAATGACCAACAATAAGAGAAGTGTGTGCCTCTCTTATGATGTTAACTCTTTCTCTCTGTGGAATACAGAGCTTTCCAAGATGGTGCAAAAAGTTATCATGCAAAAGATAATGCAATTCCTCTACATGGTTACCTTGTCTCAAGCTTGTGTAAACATTTTGAATGTAATTATATAATGCATATTTCTCAATATAACTTTCATGTAAAAAAGAATTATGCTTGAGTAAAGTAGCTACACTAGCAATAGGCCTAGAAAGCATATCAAAAAATTTATGGTAGATACCTTTATTATACATGATTACCAAGTGGAATTGTTGAAGAAAACCCATCCATCATAAGTGCCTTGATTGCTGCAACTTTGATTGTGATTGCAAGTATTGCAATGGTGAAGATCAATGTAAATGATTGTTTCCTTACCCATCAAGTAGTGTTTCAATTTTTTCACACTTTTCATCAATGCATATAGTTCCTTGTCATATGTAGTATAGTTAAACACTGCACCATTAAAAGTTTCTGAATGAAAACATATAGGATTCATGTTACATGAGGACTACACCCATAGCATAATCACTAGAATTAGTGTGAATCTCAAATGACTGTCTCAAGTTGTGAAGTGCAAGTACTGGAATGATACTGATATTTTCCTTCAATACATGAAAGGCCTTTTATTGTTTTCACACTTGTCAATGCATGAAAAGGAGCAGCTAAAAGAGAAAAATTATTAATGAATTTTCTCCAATATTGAGATACTCCTAAAAAACCTCTTACCTTAGTAACTGTCTTGGGCCTTGGCCAATTCACAATGACATAAATGTTGGAGGGATCTATTTTCAACTCACCTCCTCCAACAATATGGCCCGAGTAAACTAAGGAAGTTTCCCCAAACTCGCAGTTTGACATCTTAAGATACCATTGTTCTTTTTGAAGACATCAAGCACTTTTCTTACATGAATTACATGTTCATCACAAGATTTATTGAAAATTAAGATGTCATCTAAGTATACTGTGACAAACTCATCAAGAAATGGCCTCAACACATCATTCATCACACACATGAATGTAGCAGGAGAATTACATAAACCAAAAGGCATAACTAGCCATTCAAACAATCCTTGTTTTCTTTTGAATGTTGTCCTCCAAATGTCTCATTCAACAATTCTAATTTTATGGCAGCCACTTCTTGAGTCCATATTAGTAAAATAATTTATATATTTCATTTTATCAAGTAAATCATCAATTGAAGGGGGTGGGTAGCGGTTCTTTACTGTAATTTTTTTCAGTGCACAAAAGCCCACACACATGTGCCATGTTCCATCCTTCTTTGGAACCAAGACAATAGGTGATGGCCTGATGATCCCTTTATTCAACAACTCTTGAAGTTTATTCTTAATTTTTTCACTTTCCATCACTGACATCCTGTACATGCCAATGTTAGGAAGAGGATAATCTTGCTGCAACTATATCTCATGTTGGATTCCTCTCTTGGGACATAATCCCTTTGGTTCATGCAACATATCATCATATTTCTTAATTGTGTCAACCAATTTAGATTTCAAATTCGAATCACAACCTTTAAAAGCTTCATTATCAACACAATTCTTGGTTTTGATCATTAGAAGCAGAAAATTTTTGCCCAAATTCACTATTATTTTCATCTGCCCTACATTAACAAGCGAAAGACTTATTTCTTTCTATGAGCTCTTACAATATATTCTACTCCCATATTTGAATAAATGATATATTTTTTCATGTCTATGGAATATATATTTTCTACCTTAAAGTTACAAGCTACCCAAAACTATGCCACAAATATCTAACAACACAAACTCAAGCTCCACTTCATCTATGAAATTTGCAGTAATGGAGAATTTCAATTTACACTTTCTGGTAACCTGTAATTACACATTATCACACACCCATCCAAGTGGATATGGTTTATGACATGGAATGGTTTCCAAGTTGAAAAATTTGATAACGTTTTTAGAGATAAGATTGCCTTGAGAGCCATTATCGAAAGGCGTATCAATCTTTTTGTGTTTTGAGATCACGCTTATGTGAAAAAGTTCTATTCTCTTTTCATTTGCAGTTTCATTTTGTGAATTTGAATAGCTAGTTATAGAAATGGATTCTTTTCCTTTTAACCCCATGGCTATGATTTTAGTTTCATCACTTGAATCTAATCCCAAATCTTGTTGAGTTGTTGCAGTTTTCTTTTGTTTTCCCTTGTTGTTGTTTTCCTTTGGTCTCATTTCGGTATGAAGCTTCCAAAAATGAGCTTCATCATGACCCTCTCTAGAAAAATGTTTTTATTTAGATCTCTCTCATTCCTTTTTTATAGAGACATGTCTCTTTGCCTTCCCTTTGAATTCCTTTTACTTTCCCTTACTCTTAAATGGCTTTTTACTACCTTCTTCTGGGGTGTTTTTCCCTCTTGCCTGAAGATAAGTGGTTTGCACACAAACATCATCTAGATTATTAGGATTAAACATTAAGATAATATGCCTAAGGTAAGTATTTAAACCCCCTATGTACTTCAGCAATGTGTTGTGCAATTGCAAATCTACACCTAACATCAAATATCTTTTTCTGAATTCTTGGGTGTAATCTTCCACATTTTGACCTTTAAGCTATATAAAGTTCTACCAGTTCATGATGCCTTTCTACATATAAGATAGAGGGTAGAATTGTCTTTTGATTGCACCAATGAAATCATTCCAAGAAATTGAGATCTTACCATGTTTTTTAATATCCTTTTGGGTATTTGATTCCCACCATACTAGCGTTGCATAGTCCATTCTCAAGGAAGCTAATGTAATATTTATGTCATCCTATTGAAGGTTTTTAATCCCGCAATAGACCTCCAACTGACGAATCCAATTATTGAGCTTCTCTGCATTCACTTCACCATTATACATGGGTAGCTCAAATTTAATATCAATTTTTAAAAAAAGTTATTTACTAGTTCCTCTTGAAGTATGATGGTGAGTATGAGTAAGGCTTGTGTTAGTGGAAGAGGTTGAAGATGCTTGTGAAGAAGAATATGAAGAAGATGGTGGAGAGGGTGTAGGTTTTTCTCCACTTCCATTATCTCCTTTTCCACTACCTCCTCCTGAAGAGCCTTATCCTTTGGGAGGTTTGGAACTTTCCCCTTGCAACCTAGTATTCCTCTCTTCATATAGGACCTTTACCATCTCTGTCATATCAAAGAAATATTTTCTAAAGGTCTTCTCATCTTCTATCATGTTTGTATGTTCTCCATCAAACATGAACTATGGAGTATAAACTGCAACTTGAGGCTGAACTAGTGTTGGAGATTTTGGAAACCTTTCTCTGCTTCCTCTTGACCCAACTTCAGGGCTTCCATGTAGCCTCCCTTCTACTCTTTTGAGTTTTAACCTTGTAATCATGACATAAACTTGAAAACAGTTAAATCCTTCTTTCACAAAGAAAAATTACTTCTCTGATACCAAACTGATCTGATTTAGAGTACAAGATTATTGTGCTGAGGTCCTTCTCATATTAGAAACAAAATGTTTTCATTGTGCTTAAGGATTCATGATTTTTTTCAAGTGAAATGATGAGTTTTTTTTATGTTAATTTTATGAGGAATTTAACATAAATAAGAGACTGAATAGTAGCATAAACATGTACAAAACATCATCAAAAACACATTACAATAGGAACATTATAAAGGAGTCACCCCTTCTGGGCTATGACTCCTTAGTTGAGTCTCCAATGGCTTGGGCCTATCTATTGTGCTCAAAAATGTAAAAATATGTGCTTACAATGCTCAAATTCTTCTGAAACCTACTCCAGTGAGTCCCGACTTTCCAAAAAAGGCCATCTAGCCTCTTTTTTGCATGCAATTTTGTCAATAAATGAAGAAGTTATGACCTCACCTAGTCTTCCTAATATTTTCTCCAAAAATGTGCTAATTGGGAGAAAATTTTGACATGTGACACCCATAAACTATTGGCACACACAACTCCATCTCAAATCAAAATCGGAAAGACTTCGTGGGTCTCATGGTTTGTGAATGTGGTCATGAGTGATGTTCGATTCTGATAAGAGGCAGACCTGACGGACCTATCAACTTTTGTATAATCCGTATCACATCTGAAATATATCGTAATCAGTGGAACTAGGGTAATTCATATAATGAAACATGCATTGTGTGATATGAAGTTTCTATACTGCAATTGAAACTTGATCCTATTGGGGAGATTTTTGTAACCTTTCCCTATTGCAATGTGTGATTTTGATTATCACATCACACCCTCACTTTACTCTAGAACCGATTCTTTAATCACCGACCCACCTGCGACATGTTAGTTAAGAAAGAATGTGTAGGTGGAGTGGTTAGTCCTTAGGTCATATGGTCAAACCCAACCACTGATGTGTCTTGCCAAATGGAAGGACCCTATAAGAAAAGATACCCCAGGGACAAGTGAAGGTGGTTTTATCCTGGTCCTTCAGGCTAATATCATTTTGATTGTAACCAATGGATCCATCCAAGATAGAGCAGAACTTCTTTCTTGCAAGACCATCTAATACTTGATCAATGAAAGGTAGAGGGAAACGGTCCTTTTCTGTGACTTTGTTTAGTTCTCACTAATCCACATAGATCATCCACTTTCTATTTTTCTTTGGAACCAGAACTAAAGGAGACACCCAGTCACTATCTGAGATGGGAAAATGAACCTTGCATCCAACAACTTCTGTAATTCTTCTCTAACTATATCCTAGAGGGCTATGTTTATTCTCCTATTAGGTTAAAGGATTGGCTTGCAACCTTCCGCTATGTAAATGTGGTGAGTACACACAAAAGGGTGCACTCCCTTTATTTCCTTGTAATATGACGAAAAGGCATCCAAATGTTTTCTTAGCATGTTACATAACTCCTCTTCTTGGTGTACAAAGAGGGGTTGATTTTCAATTATCTTTTAGGGCCAAATTTTATCATCTTGGCATGACTAGGGTTTGATTTAGCTAAGCATAGATCAATCTGAGGGTCATATTTGGATTCCTTTACACTACTCAAGAAACATGGTGTTGGGGGATTGATTTTGGAGGGTGTGTGTTGGCTAATTGAATTGTTTGTAAATTAAACATTCAAGTACCACATTAATTATCGACCAGGGAAAGTCCTTTTATTTCAAAGGCACTGCGTACTGTATGTACTTAAAGTCTAAAAGCATCAAAAGCTGTAGTATACGCAATTCTTACGTTATGTCATTACAGTACTTGTAAAATGAAAACAATTAATTAGAATTACAAATCTGAGAAACGAAATAATGAACGCTCTGCTGGCAGAGGATCAGGACCCTATCCTCCAGATGGGGACGTTCAGCACCTGCCCCTGTTATCAGAATTGCTAATGCACACAGCACTCTCATTCACCGGTGAGAAACAAACTCAAAGAGCAATGAAACAGAGTACTAGTAAAGCAAGAAATACCAGAGGTAATGCTGTCAAATCCACACAGAGTACCGAGAAGAACTTACTATACATTTACGCAATCAACAGGAAAGTAAATGGGTGAATCTTGTGAGGAAGGTGGGCCCAGTCCTTCTCACAAGATTCCCCAGGGAAACGACGACGGGATTAAGTGCTCAAAACAGTTTTATATTCATCTACCAAAAAGATTAAATACAATAGAACTCAGGCTTGTTGATGTTCTCAAAATCTTAGTTAGAGACCGACTATTGACATCCATTTCATGTAGATGTCTCCTCTTTATAGAGGAGACATCTATTACAATAGAATATTACAGCCTATTCAGTTAACCCGTTTTGTCAAAAATAAGCAATTCAGAGTGCTGTTACAACAATATGATAGTGCATCCTTTTTCTGGAGCTTTAGCTGTTACACAGCGGATAACTGATTGTGACTGTCTTCTCGGGATCGTCATATTCCTTCGCCATTTCCCCATGCTGTTCGTGCTGACTATATGCTTTTCCTTTAGACTTCCGCTATGCCACGTCACAACTCTCTAGATGGCTGCCATCTGTTGTCCGTGGTTGTTTACAAAATAGCTTGCTTACTGTTGTTGGTGTTGCAACAACTGCGTAGTTGCTGTTCCTGGTGTTGCAGCAACTGCGTAGTTGCTGTTTCTGGAGTTTCAGCAACTATTCATTATAACTCCTGCAAGCTTATGACAATTATTTGACAATTTTAGTCAGCGTTTCCAAGGATAAGTATAAAGATATTCACGAATATGAAATAAACAATTAAACATAGACTTGCGGAAGGTTACTTCATACCTTGGGGTTAATATGTCATTCTAGGATAAAAGCTTTTGCTTATGACTGTAAAAAGGGTAATTATACGGCAAAAGATAAGGTCAAAAATAGGTTAATTATGAGTCCCAACATCCCCCCCAACTGAAGAGATTGCATGTCCCCATGCAATGTCTAATCTGAGTCTGAGTCGGAAAACTGGGACGAACAATGAAGATTACTAAGACAATAGCTGAAGGAGGTATCATCGAACCTTTCTCTGAAACCCAAAACAGTTCGCATCTGTTTCCATACTGCTGCCTCTTCTCTGTTAGAAAGTCCAAACTTACCCTTATACTGATCACCTGGCAACCACAAAAGTGGGAACTTAAATCTGTAGCCTATCCATTTCTCTGCACAAAATTTCATGCTTTCAACATACCGCGGTACCCTTGATAATGCTACTTGCAGATTTGATGGGTTATACGGGTGATATTCTTTCCTTTCTGCGGGGCAGTTATCCCAAAATAGTTTATTTGCTTCCACAACCAATGATTCTTTGGTTTTTATATACTGCTGACAGTCTGTTAGGACCTCTGTTCGCAGTTTCATAACATGATCCTTCATCTCATTATTGCTTATCATTTTTAAATGCTGCGAAATGAAGGCGGCAGGGTTCTGAGGTTCAGCTCGAATCCATAAAAGGCAATTTTGTTCGCTCTGGAGGCCTGAGACATAGGCATTTTGCCAGGTGATCTGGTTTGCCAGAAAGGAAATGAAAGCTCTCAATTGTGTATCACCTACTACAGGTTTCATATTAATGTTTCTTTCTTCATACACCGCCTCATTGTGGAGGTATAATTCACATAGCAGGTTTTGGTCATTTTTGGGTGCTCCTGCAAAAGTTGTCATGAACTGATCTGCTGTGACCACTTGATAGGGTCTCCCCTCCTTGATAGCCTTCAACTGAATAAATGCAAGCCTTTCCCTCAAGAATGTGGCATAGTTGAAGGAGGGTTTCCTTGCTACGAGCATCCTTTGGCACAACTCAAACATCAGGGACATCCTGTGTTTTAGTTCCTTAATTTCTTTATACTGTGCCCTGCACTGTTCCAGTGCTTTCCAGTTCTTATAGGCGTGATCAAACCAGGTCCCTTTCTGTTGTTCAAATGCTTTACCTTGAGATTGATGATATTCTCTCCACCATATGCGTTTCAGCTCCAGAAAACTTTTTGTTTCTACCCATGCATCTTTAACGGTGGGAGGCTCTGTTTGCATATAGGCATCAACTGAAATTGTCTGTTCTGTTGACGTGGGCTGGAATAATCCAGCATCTTTTTCTTCATCTTCCATCAAAGCTTCTTCCTTGTTCTCCAAATTGATTTTGGTGGTCCGGGGTGAATCTGTTTCTTCTTCTGCTCCTCGCTTCAATTCTTCCTTGTTTTCTTCTGAGACTGTTTGCTCTTTTTCCATAGTTGTCTGAGTAGGACGGGGTGAATCTGCATCTTCCTTCATAATAGTCTGGGTAGGCCGGGGTGAATCTGTATCCTCTTCCTTTTTGTCCTGCATAGCATCAGGAAGCTCCTTTGTTTGTTCTTGTGCAGCCTCTGAGTAACTTACTGGTTCTTGTGTAGCAGTAAGTTCCTGTTCTTGGTCTTTCATGTTTTCTAGATGACCTGTTGGTTCTTGTGTGTCAACGGGTCTTACCGACTGCATTTCTTCTAAGGATCCTGTTGGTTCTTGTGTAACAATAGGATTGTTCTTCTGCATTTCCTCTGAAGTTGGGTCTTCTTCCTGCATTTCCTGTGAAACTCCTGTTGGTTCTTGTGTAACAACAGGGTTCTCATTCTGTACTTCCTCTGAAACAGGTTCATCCATCTGCACATTTTTAGGGCTTTCATATCCTGTTGGTTCTTGTGTAGCAACAGGTTTTTCAGCATCATCAAATTCCTTTGTTTCATTTTCAGCCTCGAGGGCTTCCTCTATTGGTTCCTTCACTAACCTATACCCTGCCTGAGCATATATCTCGCCACAACTTGTACAGAGATATTCGGTATCTTTTGTTTTATCTGCTGCCGAGGCTGCTCTTGCCAAAACGTGTAGACTGAATTCTGCTTCATAAGCTTCCTTGATTCTTATTATCTCTTTCTGGTAATCCTAAATCTGAGCTTTCAGAAACTCAATTTCTTCTTGCAGGGCAGGTATCGTAGTCTGATCCTGTGAGATAGTGGATTCGAGTGGAGGCCGAGATTCTGCTACATCAATTTGGTCAATATTTCCCACAGGTGGTTCTTGTGTGTCACCTGGGGTAGTGGTTGGTTCTTGTGTTACAGCCACTTGCTCACTATCATTGTGGGTGTCGGCAGCTGGTTCTTGTGTTACAGCTGCCTTAAGATATGAGGCCACGAAGCTATGAACACTCTGTATCTCAGCCTCTGTGGGTGGGGGAGAAGGGTTTCGGGAAGTGGTCGGAGTACGGGGTTTTAAAAGAATGGATGGTGGGCTGGAGGGCTCAGGGGATCCAACTACTGCCGTTTTTCGTTTTGGTAAAAAGGCAGAAAATTGAGGTGTTTTTCTCTTTCTGCTGGCTCTTGTAACTGAAGTGGTAGTCGGGGTTGTAGATACTTTGGTTGGAACCCTCGTTCTTTTTCTTTTTACTGGGGTTTTCTTTGGCTGCTGCCTTTTTCGTTTAAGCTGCATAATTGGGATATTATCTTCAGAATCATCAGTGGAGATACTGAGTATGGGGGCGGGAGAATTGGTTCTTTTGGGCGACACAGTTAATTCCACTGCTTCTTGTTCCTTTTCTGTAACATGCAGAGGTATTTGCTGGGGTTGTTCGGGGCTATGCTCTGTCTGCTGGGGGTCTTCCGAAGGGGTTTGCTTAGGCGTGTCGTCCATTTGTTGAGGAGGCTCCTGGTCTTGCTGAGGTATATTCTCAGCTTGACCAGAAGTTTCCTCTTGATGGGGACTGCCCTACACAGGCTGTGGACTTCCTTCCCTTGGATGGGGATTTATGGGGGGTGGCGGGATGTTTAAAGGAAGAGCCCTGTTAATCAACAGTTGAACGAGGCGATGGTGTTTCAGGGAGAGGGTTGGATTCTTCGCTTTCATAGCATATCGTGCCATATTTTTAAGACAACCCAACAAATAATATGGCATATTCACTAATTGACCATTTCTTAAGTGATTTAACATAACGAAGTCATGCTGGTAGATTACCTGGTAACGACCTTCGCATGTTAGATACTGCTTGACGAATTCGGCGACTCTTGGCCATGGTTGAGGTAGCGACCGCAATGCTACACCTATACCCTTGGTTTCTACCTCCTCGCCCAGACGGAGAAAGTCTTGTTGCGCGTTCAGAATCACTTGTTTCCTGCTGAACCATCTTGTACCAGTGGTTGGAATTCCGGTGACTTCGGCTATGAATTCTTCCGTGACCGGGACTTGAATTTCTTAGACGACAGAGAATCCTTCTGTCAAATTGCGTGTGAATTCCAGGACTTGCTGTTCGTCAAAGTCCGGAAGTATCCTGAAATATTCTGTCCATCCAGCTTGCATGAAGATTTGGTAAATTTCTGGAAAGAGCTCCAGAACTGCTGTCTTGGTTGGTTCATGAGTGATGAGGCCCCCTCCCATGGCTATTGTTTCAGTAAATCTTCAGAATTCGGGGCCGAGCTACCGATTTTAACTCAGAGTATACATCACAATTGGTAACGTGTTGTAGTTTTTACATACAACCGGGAGAATTAAGGGTGGCGGTGGTTGGCGTGGCTAATTATTATGAAATTGCTTCGGTAAACCGCCCCCTCCCTTTTTCCTACATGTGAATGATATGATTGGGGAATGTAATCATTTGATGTACCTATCACCTTTTTCCGCTTATCTATTATTTAATGCTTATTCATAAACGTGCGTACCTTTGTCCTTTACCTTTTTGGATCGCTGCGTCACAACGTCTTTTCTCGTTTGCTGTCAAATTATAATCATTATCGCGGATCTTGAAAGCATGGGAATATGATAATGACAGGGGAGTGACGGTGAGGTTCTGTAATCATCACGAAAGGTGATTTCTTTCGTGTGGAAAGGATATTTCGGATCAGTAAGCACTGTCGTGGCACCGAGATTGGTGTTGCAGCCACAGAGAATTATGTCGGAGAACGGGAAGTGGTGTTGCAGCAACAGAGGTGGTGTTGCAGCAACAGGGAATGGTGTTGTAGCAACAGGGGTGGTGTTGCAGCAACAGGGAATGGTGTTGCAGCAACAGGGGTGGTGTTGCAGCAAC
>APFE031671193.1:0-13922 GCA_000404065.3 Pinus taeda | reverse complement strand
CACTGAGAGAATATCGCGATATTTTCAAAATATCGGCAAATATCGGCTATGTTTAAAAATTTGAAAATTTTATTTTTTATGCTTGCCGATATTTTCGCCGATACTGCCGATAAGATGTTTTCTGGACCTCGCCGATATTTTGCCGATACCAATATTATCAACACTGATATACATAGAATTTGCAATTTGTAAGGCTTTGAAGACTTTCTGCATTAAGGGTTTGTGAACCCTAGCATAGTTTGAATCAAGAAGAACCCTAGAAGCAAAACCCTATCTAAGCATGTACATTGTTAGTAGTAGATCTAACCTTTGATGTTTAATGTGAGAACAAGGTTGGTGAACATATCCAAGATTAAGAGGGAGCTAATCCTTCTCAATAGATAAAAGGAAGAAGTAGAAGAACGTGGCAAAGCATGAAGATGATGATGAAGGGAGCAATTTGAAGCTTGCATCAAAGAAGACAATTAGATAGCAAAAAGTTGAAGAGCTCCGATAGCTGATTGGTTCATTCCAGGAACACTTTAAAAATTGACAGTAATGAAGACTGAAGAACATGAAGCAGAACTCTGTTGCAACATGAAGAAAAAGTATGCAAAGGAATGTTGACCTCAGAGGGAGCAAGCAGCAGAATTTGACAATTGACTTGGCAACTCTAAATGATGTTTTTGCTCGGGATATGTTTTGGCTCTCTGGAAAGACATATTGCTTAAGTCTATGTAGAGGCTGGAAAGGTAGCAGTTGAGATAATTTGTTGAATGATATTGATGTAACTACAGTTGTTTGGTTTAGGAACACATGGATTGTGTGGACAGCACTAATAATGAAAAGCATGAGGGCAGAATTGATATTTGGAAATCTAATATGACTTATTGAAGAATATGAGGCTGAACTCTGTTATGAAGGATAGAAGGCATGTTCTAGCAGCTGTGAGGAAGTTTGGCTCCTTGAAGATAATAGATGAACCATTTGATGACAAAGTTGCATGAAGATTGTTAAGATTCGGAAAGGTCGAAATTCGATACGGTGTGATGTTATGACTCAAGAGCCAAGAAGCCCTGCAAGCTACTACTAAGATCTCCACGGAAGAAGAAGTAGCTGATAAATGAAACAAGCTGAAGCTTGTCGTTAATAGTTATGTCATGCACTAGGCTAGGAAATAGTTGTAATTCTAGTGAAGGCACTAGTAGGGAGAATGGAGGATTGGATAAGCATTTGGGACCGATACTCCTTGAGGATTGGGAATCCAAGATAGGAGAAGTCTCAAGGATTGATACTCTTTGAGGACAGTGCAGGGTATTCAAGATAAAGAGTAGTCCTGAGGAGGACCGCTATTCTTTGAGGATTGGGAATCCAAGATAAGAATAGTCCTATAAGGACATACCTAGTGAACATCCGGATGGGGTATGTGCCTTGAGAAGCGATGGTGGTGGTGTCCAATTGTATGCCTCCCAGCATTGTGCTCTAATCTAGTGGAGAGTTGGAGCTTGTCAATCAAGGTCTTGCTTTTTTGTAATTGACAATGTGGGTTAGGATGATGATGCTTGATGATGCTTATCAATCTGAACTCTTCTTATGAGAATATTTCGATTTGAGTGTAAATTGTTGAGCTCTCCTAGTAAAAGTCACAATGAAGCCTTACATTTCCAAATGGTGTTACTCTCCATGAAGCCATTTTGTCCTACCTCCAATTCTGCACTAATTGATGACCAGTCACATTAAAAATGTTTTTTCACTACCTTAGAGGCAACCACTCAATATGATACATATACCATCTTTTATAGCATAATTTTGCCTTTCCAATGAGCTCTTACTTGACCCAAAACTCCAAATAGTTCGCGAGATATAAATTTTTTAAGTTAAGAATATTACTCTGGACAGTGAGCCGACCTATATTGGCCTACTCATGTCGGCCTATTTGTAGAGACATGAACACTATATATTAGGCATACATATTCATTCTCCACTCATCAATTCGATCATCAAGAAGAATAGCAGGTAAAGAAGAGGAGCCCGGAACTTGAAACAGGAGCTATCTTTCTAACACAGACAGGGATTAATACAACTTGACAAGCTCGTTTTCAAAGAACAGAACCTCGGATCATCTTTAGAACTGTTGGCTCGATTTTCTGCGGATCTGTTGACATATCTTCAAAACTGTTGACTCATTTTTCTGCAGATATGTTGATACATCTTCAGAACTGTTGGCTCGATTCTTTTGTGGATCTGTAGACACATCTTCAAAACTGTTGCCTCGGATTTCTCTGCGGACCTGTTGACACAGTGCCACTACTTGGACTTGAAGATAACCTCTAGTGCATTGCAATAACTCAGATCCTCTTCAAACTGTGTCTCGGATTGGGCATCTATTTCTATACGATGACTGTGTAAGGCAGTGTATCAATTGTTGCATTGTGAACTAGGCAGTGGTGATTTCAGACAGGGTGCTCTCAAAGTTTGTGACTGTGGAAATTCACACTTCGAACCGTGGGGTGTTCTCGGACAAGTGCAGTCTAGTATATCCTTTGTGAACCGGGCAGCAATGTATCATCGACTATGTGTGTTGGTATATCCTCATGGACTGGGCAGTGTCGAAGTTCGAACTATACAATGTTTTGAATACAGGAACTATGACATGCATTGAAGACCTTGATCTCTGACATAAAACTTTGGACAATAGCAGATTCCTCCACCTCAATAAGCAGCAAGCAGTGGCACAAGTAGTGATGGATTAAGTGAAGTAAAGCAAGTGGACAAATGAAGTTGACATTGAAGATTGAAATCAACAACACAGTAAGATGATCGCATTGATGCCAGCCAACTAAGTACATTTTGCATTTTCAATTAAACGGAGACAAAACAGCAGGATTGGTGTCCTTGGAGTTGGTGCTCCTAAATGCAAGGTTGGAGCTTTGGATAAGACAGAGTTGAAGCCTTAGAGGTCGAAGCCTCATCAAGTCCAAGTTGGTGCTTGGCAAACATTCATCATTTATTGTATTCAATCTTTTCTATACTTAATAAAATCATTATTATACATTTCTCTGATTAAATTGTGAAGAATCTAACTGGTAAAATTAGCAATTGAAAAGAAATTAGAAATATTGATTCACCCCCCTCTCAGTATTTCCAACAATTGGTATCAGAGCCAGCTTCTTCATTATTAGCCTAACAACTGGAAGAAGGATTCACAGGTCACGATGAAGAATCATGAAATGACAAGAAAGATTCTCCTGTTTGATGGTACAAACATTGGTTTTTGGAAGAAAAGGATGTCCTACTATTTAATGTCCCTTGGACCTGAAGTATAGCAATCTGTTTTTAATGAATACAAACCTCCTCCCACTCTTCCGACTGATCAAAATGGAACGAAAGCTTACATTGTAAATGGAAAAGCATTAAATTCCATAACTAGTGGAATCACTGACTCTGAATTCACAAAAGTCATGGGTTGTGATTATGCAAAACAAATGTGGGACAAGCTCATTGCTTTATATGACGGGGACTCCAAAGTTAAGAAGGCAAAGCTCCAAACTCGTAGAAGGCAATTTGAACGTCTTAAAATGGATGACTAAGAAGATATTTCATCATTCTTTCTCCAAGTCGCTGAAGTCGTCAACTCACTTAAAGGCTTAGAAGAAAATATTGAAGAAAGCACAATTGTTCAAAAGGTCTTCAGATCTCTCCTAGATAGATTTGACTCCAAGGTAAGTGCCATAGAGAAATGAAGGATTTGGATACTTTAAAAATGGATGAACTTCATGGAATTCTCATTGCTTATCAAAATGAGAAAAGGGATCCCAAATTCCAAGGAAGCAGCATTCAAAGCTTGAAAATCAAAACATAAGGGGAAGAATTGGAAAACCAGCAGCGATGACTCCGATACTAAATCTGAACTTGCACAGTTTGTACGAAAGCTAATAAAGGGATCCAAGATAAAAGGTAAGAATCCACTCATTTGTTTTAAATGTGGAAGGATAGGTCACTATGCTGCAAAATATCCTCATAAATATGATAGTGATAATGAGGAGGAATATAAAAAGGGAATGTTCAAAAAGAAAAGTTTTAACATGAAGAACTTTTTCTCCAAACAAGACGATTTTGATGAAGATGAATTCGTGATCACCAAGAAGAAATCAACTAAAATATCACTTTTCACAAAAGAAATGATTATGAGTCAGATGAGGAAAACGACTATGCTGGAAGCAAAGAAGTATTATTCATGGCATTTACAAATGATGATGACTCCGAACAAGAAGGCGAAAGAAATGTGGTGTTGAAATTTCTAAGTCTGACACGTTAGAAATCCCTACTGCATTATCTGGTTCATTTTCTCCTACTTGTTCTTTTCATTAACAAGTTATTTATAAATATAAATACTGAAAATAAACACAAATGCAGCCTTAACTCCTATACAATAATCCTTGGAAAAACCCAATGTGGGAAAACCAGTGCAGCAGATATGAGGGTTTTATTATTATGCGGTTTTTGAATACAAATAGGGTGCCAGAAATGGCTCACCCAACAAAGAATGCCCTCAGCAGTAGTACCTCTCCTTGGAGACAGATATTTTCGCTGATCAATCACCGGATGAATGATCCCACAGCAACAATTGCAGATTCCATTGCTCTGTGTCACTCTACAGGGACTGTGTCACCCTTCCTGGCTCACCAGTACTCAATCTGCCCCACAAAATTTCTTTCGACGCTGCCTCTTGGCCATGCGTCAGCTCTGCTAGCCTCTGCGTCATCTCTCAGACCCTCTACGTCACCCACGTTGGCCTCTTCAGCCTCTGCGTCATCTCTCAGACCATCTACGTCACCCACGCTGGCCTCTTCAACCTTTGCGTAGCTCCCAGTTGCCTCTGCGTCAGCCTCTCTAGGCTCTGCGTTGTCTCTCTGGCACTATCTCTGCCTCTCTGCTATGTATTCTCGGCCTCGTGCCGAACTGCCCCTCAGTGCAACAAATCACTAGTTCAATTCTCTCAACAAACCCCGCTCCAGGAAAATCGAGCTGACTAATCAATTTGGTGTGTTTCCAACTGACCCTCAAGCCTCCTCTTATACTTTTCCTGTTGAGTCTTCAACGATAGAGATTAAGTCCTTAATCAATGGCTAAGATTAGATCTGGCTTGATCCATGTCATTTAGAACATTCTCACCCAGTTTTATATTAATACCCATTAATATTTTAATTTTCCTAAGTTTAGACTTAGGAACCTCATTAAAAATATTAATTATTTTAATATCTCTCCAACTGGGTGGAATTTCCCCAAACCATTTCTAGGCCTTAGAGATCTTATGTGCCTTAGCCTCTCCACCAATTTTCATGGCTAGAGCGCATCCAATGCTACCACAAATCAACACTCCCTCTTAGCGAGGAATGTGCTCTAATAATGTTTCACCATGGAAACATCACACTGATCCTCCGCACTGGTACCTGTGCTGATGTTGGGCCTACTACCACATCATCCGCACTACTGCTTCCTATACTGTTGTCCTTGACACTGCCACTGCTACATCTGTACTGCAACTCCCTCTCAACAAGTTGCCCATGTTGCCCCTAGCACTGCCACTGCTAACTGCTGCACTGCAACTCGGTTACCAAGAAGTAGGTAACTGACTTCTCCCAAATACTAACATCCCAGTCAGTCTAGAAGCCACGTGAAACTGAAGTTGCCTCTGTTGTTATCCTATGCTCCCACTGTTGCCACTGTGTTGCTGCATACATCTTTGTGTCTCTCGCACTACTACACCCTCCACTGCGCTGCCTCAAATTTCTGCACCCAAGCATTGCCTTGTTGCTCCACCCAATATCTATCATTCTGCTACTGTCGTTAAGGGCTCCCGTAGCCAGATATGATCCAAGAATTTGGGCACCTCATGGATACTGCCCCTAGTTTGTAGCCCTCCTAACTACAACTCGGTCTCTCCCCACCTCTTCTCTAGAGGTGCATGAGCACTCATGGCACAGTCGTCATCAGTCTCAACTTCTTTCTTCGCCTTAACCGAAGTTGCCTTAGAATCGGAAGCCTCTCCCTTGTTTTTCTTCCTGGGCCAATGGGATGCATAATGTCCCAGCTCCCCACAATGGAAGTACTTCACCTTGGAGATATCCTTCTTCTTCCTCTTCCCCTGTTGTCTTGCAAATGCTAGAGCTGCATCCTCCTCTTTCTTGATTCGTCCTCCCCTGCCACTACTCCCTGCCTTGGTCATCTGCCTAATCTCTTCTTGGCGAAGAGCCGCCCACATCTCCTCCCATCCTGGAAGGGTAGCCCTGCCCAAAATACTTTGGACAAATGCCTCCCACTCCTCGAAGACTGCATTCAGGGCAGTCCTCACCATGAACTCTGGATCCGGTGTAGACCCCACGGAAGTAAGTTGGTCACGAATCTCCTGCAATCTGAGGAGGAACAGATCTATATGCTCTCCCTTCTACATCTGATACGACCACGATTGATTCTCCAATAGCATCTTCCGCTGCACAGGAGAGCCCTGATACAAGGTCTTCAAAGTATCCCACATCTCCTTTGTTGTGTTTTTTCAAGGATCATGCACTTCAACCCCGCCATTACATCCTCATACTTTTCATTCTTAGTTGGGTTGACTGGGATAGCCATGGTTCTTAAGGCAAAGTCCTTGATGCGATGTCGATCTAGGACTGTCAAGATCCTGGCCTTCTAAATGACAAAGTTGGAAGCCCCGTCCAACCTGTCCTAAT
Source organism: Pinus taeda (assembly GCA_000404065.3). Classification (NCBI taxonomy): domain Eukaryota; kingdom Viridiplantae; phylum Streptophyta; class Pinopsida; order Pinales; family Pinaceae; genus Pinus; species Pinus taeda. The sequence goes on along the minus strand of APFE031671193.1, from coordinate 7,209 downwards.
CCCTCAGTCCGTTCAATGCCATTTCAGCTCCTCTTCTGGACTCCCTCTAAGTTTCGACTTCCCTCCTGGAAATATCCCTCTAAGTCCTGATTCCCTACTGGAAATCCTCCTGCCAAACGTCGAACCGCTCCTTTCCAATCCTCCTTGCACCTGCAACTCAGATTTGGATTCCTTGGCTAGAAATTCATCAAAGTAGCGACTCCCTCTACCTTGGTTCTATCCCCTTAAGTATTGTTTTGCACTAACAGAACCAGCACCCCACCAACTTTTCAATCACAATCTGCCCACAGCTCCCCAAGCCCCAGCAACTGAAGAAACTGATCCTTTCAGGCTCTGCACAATCCCAACAACAGCAAAATCTACTCCTCCTGGCCACAGCGTCAATCCTTCCTGGCTGAGAAAGATGACCGGCCACTATGTAGGTCTAATCTACCTCTCGCTGCCTCTGCGCTGACCCTCCTCCTAGCTCCAAAAGATGACGCAGACCCTCTGCATCACTTCTTCTCTACTGCTTCTACTCTGGAACAGCGTTGTCTTTCGGGACAACTGCTACTATTGCAAATTCTTCAGATTACTGTTGGCGCCTTCAGTCCTCCTGTGATCTGCAATGCTTTGATACCATGTGGAAATTTCTTAGTCTGACACGTTAGAAATCCCTACTGCATTATCTAGTTTATTTTCTCCTACTTGTTCTTTTCATTAACGAGTTATTTATAAATATAAATAATGAAAATAAACACAAATGCAATCGTAACTCATATACAGATCAACAACTGAAATAACTGAGACAAACACACAAGGGACACTGTTATTTTTGGACAATAGTCCTCGGAAAAACCCAATGCAGGAAAACCAGTGCAGCAGATATGAGGGTTTTATTATTATGATATTTCTAAATACAACGAGGGTGCCAGAAAAGGCTCACCCAATAGAGAATGCCCTCGATAGTAGTACCTCTCTTCTGAGACAGATTTTCTGGCTGATCAATCACCAGATGAACAATCCCACAGCATCAATTACAACTTCCACTTCTTTGCGTCACTCTACAGGGATTGTGTCACCCTTCCCAACTCACCAGTACTCAGTTTGCCCCACGAAAATTCTTTTGGCGTTGCCTCTTGGCCCTGCATCAGCTCTACTAGCCTTTGCGAAGCTACTGAAGCCTCTGCGTCATCTCTCAAACCCTCTGCGTCACCCACGTTGGCCTCTTCAGCCTCTGCGTAGCTCCCAGCTGCCTCTGTGTCAACCTCTCCAGGCTCTACGCTGTCTCTCTGGCACTATCTCTGCCTCTCTGCTATGTATTCTCGACCGCGTGTTGAACTGACCCTCGCTACAACAGAGCATTGGTTCGATTCTCTCAACAAATCCTACTCCAAAAAATCGAACTAACTGATCAATTTGGTGTGTTTCCAACTGAACCTCAAGCCTCCTCTTATACTTTTCTTGTTGAGTCTTCAACGGTCGAGATTAAGTCCCTAATCAACGGCTAAAAGATTAGATTTTGCTTGATCCATGTCATTTAGAACATTCTCACCCAGTTTTATATTAATACCCATTAATATTTTAATTTTCCTATATTTAGGCTTAGGAACCCCATTAAAAATATTAATTATTTTAATATCTCTCCAACCGGGTGGAATTTCCCCAAACCATTTCTGCTAGAGCACCAATTTTCATAGCTAGAGCACATCCAATGCTACCACAAATCAACATGTGGATGAGCTACTAATGAGTGCCATTGAAGAAAATAAGAAATTACGAAAGAAGATTATTTCTTCAAAGTAGAAAAGGAGGAAGCAAAAAGGAGGGAAGATTTCTTGAACAATAAACTAAAAGAGAAAGAAGAGATTTGCAAAAAACGCGAAACTGAAATTGTTTCGCTAAGAAAAGAATTGGATCAAGTTAAAAGGAGTTGGCAAAGCTCTCAAACACTTGAGAACATCCTTAATGCTCAAAGACCTCAATATGACAGATCTGGTATTAGCTTCAAAGGAGAATCATCAAGTACAAAGGAGAATGTGAATAAGGAAATCTAAAGAAGTTATGCTAACATTCTTTCTAGCCATCCAAAAGAAGATTAGTCATCTCACCAAGAACAAAAGTTCACCTTTATTATTCCAAGGAATGACGGAAGGACAACTCCAAGGAAGAATACTACCTCAAGTCAAGGCTATTCTAACAAGTACCAAACGATCTTTCTTGGTTATTGTTGTTATTGTAAAAACTTTGGTCATCAAGCCAAGCATTGCAAGGCTCGTAAGGACAATGCTTCAAGAAATAAGAATCAACAAAGCAAGCCACTTGGCCTCAAAGAACAAGGACAAATCAAGACTTACCACTCTTTTGATCCTTTGGTTAAGTATGATCCAAATTGCTCATTATGTAATGAGTATGGTCATGATGAACAAAATTGTGCATTTGAAAGGATGAACCCGCTATTGATAAATGTGGCCTAGGCCTATGTGCTCATAGTGATGAAAACCAATGGTTCGTAGACAGTGGATGCTCAAGACACATGTGAGGTGACCGAAAGAAATTTACCTCCTTAATCAAGAAAGATGGAAATGTGTCTTTTGGAAGTGGATCTACCAAGATAGCTAGAAAAGGAACTGTTGCTCTCATCAATGGAAAAGGAAAAGCCCAAAATTCATTGTTGGTGGAAGGACTCAAACATAACCTTTTGAGTGTGAGCCAACTTTGTGGTCAAGGACACAAGGTTGTCTTTAGTACGAAAGATTGTGAGATAAGGAGCTCCTCCTTAGGTGAACTTATAGCTAAAGGAATAAGAACACCAGATAAGATATACATTTTAAACAAAATTCAAGAAAATAAATGTTATGTAAGTCAAGCAAATGAAAGTTGGCTATGGCACAAACGATTGGGACATATAAGCTTTGATAACTTTATCAATATCAGCGAAACAAATGCAGTAAGGGACATTCCAAAAATCATCAAGTCGGATCAAGTTGTATGTGGACTATGTCAACATGGAAAACAAACAAAAATCAGTTTCAAGACTAAGGAATTCTCTACATCAAAACCTTTGGAGATCATACATGTAGATTTATGTGGACCAACCAAAACTCCAACTCTACAAGGCGAAAGGTATTTTGCTTTATTTATTGATGACTATACTAGAACGATGTGGGTATACTTTATAAAATTCAAATCCGAAGCTTTTGAATGTTTCATAAATTTTAAAGCTCTAGTAGAAAATGAGAAAGAATCAAAGATTAAATGCCTTAGAACAAATAGAGGAGGAGAATTTACTTCAAAAGAATTTGATGAATTTTGTGAAGTGCATGGAATCAAGAGAGTGTTCTCTGTTGCTAGAACTCCCAAACAAAATGGAGTAGTAGAAAGAAGAAACCGAACTGTACAAGAGATGGCAAGAACAATTCTACTAGCAGCTGATTTGCAACCCAAGTTTTGAAAAGAAGCAGTTGGGACAGTAGTTTATACCTTGAATAGAACTCAACTAAGACCAAATAACGACAAGACACCATACGAACTATGGAAAGGGAGACCTGCTTCAGTAAAGTACTTTAGAATCTTTGGAAGCAAATGTTTTATGAAGAACAATGATGACTCACAAGGAAAATTTGATTCTCGGACCAATGAAGGAATACTTCTTAGATATTCTACAAGAAGCAAAGCTTACAAATGCTACAATAATCGACTACGAAAAGTAGTAGAAAGCATTGATGTAAAAATTGACGAAACTCTTCCAGAGAAATTAACAACAACAAAATAATAAAACAAAAAATAAAAAATAAAAAATTGAAGTCAATGTAGAAGATCCTATCCTTGAAGAATTCGAAGAAGAAGAGTCGACAAAAGAGGGAAAATATCAAGAAAGACAAAAGGAACCATCTCAAACTCCTTCAAAAGTGAAATTCCTCCAGAAACATCATCCAGAATAGCAGATTATTGGCAATGTAGTTGAGGGAATACAAACCCGAAGAAGGATGACAAGTACACCAAGGAAAGATGATGTTGCTCTCTTATCTATGATAGAACCAGAAACTTTTACTCAAGCAAGGATCCTCATTGGGTAGAAGCCATGGAAGAAGAAATGTCTCAAATCGAGAAGAATGAGACATGGGAGTCGATACCTCGTCCAAAAGATAAAAATACAATTGGAACCAAGTGGGTGTTCAAAAACAAAATGAATGAGGATGGACAAATCATCATAAATAAGGCAAGGCCTTTTTGTAAAGGTTATTCACAAATTGAAGGAATTGACTTTGAAGAAACCTTTGCACCGGTAGCACATATGGAGGCTATAAGGATGTTTTTGGCATTTGCTTGCTCAAAAGGATTCAAAGTCTATCAAATGGACATAAAATTAGCATTTTTGAATGGGGAACGCAAGGAAGGAGTCTACATGGAGCAACCAGAAGGGTTTGATCTCGCAAAAGGAAAAGACTTTGTATGTAAGTTGAAAAAGGCATTATATGGGTTGAAACAAGCTCCTAGAGCTTGGTACGCAAGATTGGATCACTATCTACAACATCAAGGCTTCAAGAAGGGGGTGGCAGGAAGTAATTACTAGTCACTCTTGTAGACGTTGATGATATATATTTTGCTAGCAATGATGATGAGATAAGCCATGAGTTTGCTCAAAATATGTCAAAAGCTTTCGAAATGTCGATGATTGTTGAGTTATCTTACTTCCTTGGACTACAAGTATCTCAAACCACAGCAGGTATGTTCATATCTCAAGCAAAATATCTTAAAGGCATGCTTAAAAGATATGAGATGCAAGAATGTGCACCTATGAGCACACCGATGACCACAGACTGCAAATTGAGCAAAGATGATGAATCCCCCTCAGTAGATGCAACTCTTTACGGGTTAATAATTGGAGCTCTCCTATACTTAACTGTTATAAGACCCGACATTATGCAAGTAGTAGGAATGGTGGGAAGATTTCAATCAGTTGCTAAGCAATCCTATTTGTTGGCTATGAAAAGAATTCTCAAATACTTGAAAGGAACTCTTGATTTTGGTCTTTGGTATCCCAAAAGCACAACTCCTACAGTGACATCTTACACCGATGTTGATGGGGGTGGAAGCGTGGACGATCGAAAAAGTACCAGCGGAAATGCATTCTTCATGGGAGATTGTCTAGTATCTTGGCTTAGCAAAAAGCAATCATCTATATCTCTTTCCACAACTGAAGCCAAATATATAAATACTGCAAATTGTTGTACTCAAATACTGTGGATGAAGGAAGCTTTGAAGGATGTTAACATAGAAACTAAACAGCGAATCACCATATATTGTGACAACACTAGTGCCATTACTCTCTCAAAGAATCCAGTAATGCACTCAAAGACCAAACATATTCCAATCAAATATCACTTCCTCCATGAACAAGTTGTTGAACAAAACATCAAGTTGGAATACATCAATACAAAAGAACAAATTGCAGATATCTTCACAAAGCCTCTTCCACGAGAAGCATTTGAACATCTTCGCCAAAAGATGCAAGTTATTGCTCTTGCATTACATTAAATAATCATCTTCACAAGAGTAGGAGCGGCATGTCAAGGGGAGCAGCATGACAAAGGAAACAGTTTGATAGGGGGAGTACTTGGGCACCCCATTTGCCATTGATGTCAAAGGGGGAGAGAATGGAGAAATATTTTCATCAATGGCAACGGGAAGATTGTTGGTCAATAATTGTCATTGATGAAATATGTATTGTTGATCACTCCTAGTAAATGTCACCATGAAGCCTTACATTTCCAAATGACCTTACTCTCCATGAAACCATTATGTTCTTTCACATTAAAAAATGTTCTTTCACTACCTTAGAGGCAACCTCTCAATATGATACATATACCATCTTTTAGAGCATAGTTTTGCCTTTCCAATGAGCACTTACTTGACCCGAAACTCCAAATAGTTTAGGAGATATAAAAAAAATTACGTTAAGAATATTATTCTGGACAGTGAGGCCAATCTATACTGGCCTACTCATGTCGACCTATTTGTAGAGACATGAACATTATATATTAGGCATGCGTATTCATTCTTCACTCATCAATTCGACCATCAAGAAGAATAGCAGGGAATAGTTCACATCTCGTGAACTTTAAGGAAGGAGAAACATAAAAATAAGAGGAGCCCAGAACTTGAAACATGAGTTATCTTTCTAACATGGACAAGGGATTAATACAACTTGACAAGTTCGTTTCCAAAGAACAAAACCTTGGATCATCTTCAGAACTGTTGACAATATTTTCTACGGACCTGTTGACACATCTTCAGAATTGTTGGCTTGTTTTTTCTGCGGATCTGTTGACACATCTTCAAAACTATTAGCTCATTTTTTTGTGGATCTCTTGACACGTCTTCAAAATCGTTGCCTCGAATTTCTCTGTGGACCTGTTGACACAGTGCCATTACTCGGACTTGAAGATAACCTCTGGTGCATTGCAGTAACTCGAATCCTCTTCAAACTATGTCTCCAAACCTCGGATTGGGCATCTCTTTCTATACGATGACTGTGTAAGGGAATCTCGGATTAGGCAATGTATCAATTGTTGCATTGTGAACTAGGTAGTGGTGCTTCCGAACAGGGTGCTCTCAAAGTTTGCCACTATGGCAATTGACACTTCAGACTGTGGGGTGTTCTTGGACAAGTGCAGTCTAGTATATCCTTTGTGAACCAGGCAATAGTGTATTTTCAATTGTGGGTGTTGGTATATCCTCTTGGACTGGGAGTGTTGAAGTTCGAACTATAAAATGTTTTGAAGACGGAACTGTGGCATGCATTGGAGACCTTGATCTCTGGCATAAAACTTTAGACAATAGCAGATTCCTCCACCTCAGTAAACAGCAATCAGTGGTGTTACACTGAAATTTGTCACCATGACTATCTGCAGTTAATATGGCTCCATCAATAGTCATATTATCCTCCTTGTCAAGCCTTATACCTCTGCTCTCCATGTCAAACTTCAAAAAAGAGAGAAAGTCACTAAAAATCATGTTTAAAAAAGTTACTTGTGGTCACTTCTAGAGCTTTTCTAGAAGAGTGTTTGACGTGTATTGAGCGCCTCCAGATGGTTCATGCATCCCTATGATAGAGGAACTTATCCCATCAAGAGAGGAGCTACCCCATTCAAAAGAGGGAGTATCCCATTGATGTTGGAACTGAATAACTTCCTCTAGAACACTATAAATACACGCATTGGGCCA
>APFE031671189.1:82580-92977 GCA_000404065.3 Pinus taeda | reverse complement strand
TTGAGGAGTGGTAATTCTTGCCAATGCTTTACAAGATATGGTCTGATTCATTTCTTCTTTCTTTGGGGTTGGGTCATGGCGTATATCCTCTTCTTTTGATGTTTCTTGATCCTTTTCTTCCTCCTCTTCATACCCTATGTAAAATAATTTCTTCTCAACACACTTATGACCTTTAGTGCATTTGCTATCACAATTGTAACAAAGCCCTTTTTCTCTTTTTTCTTCCAATTGTTGTGGTGTAACCCTTATAGGTAGTGGAAGGCTAGGAGAAACAACACTTCCATCTTCATAGCTGTGAGGGGTAGAATTCATTGCTGCCATAATTTTACTTTCTAGTATGTCACAAAGCCCTTTTACTCTTTCCAATTGTTGTGGTGTTGCTCTAAAGAGGGTGTTGCTCTTTTTATCCTCATAATGTGCTATCATTTCCTCTGTGAGAATTGACCACGTAACAAGTCGTTTACGAGAACAAAGCCCTTTATACCATAAAAATTGATCTGGTTCTAAATATGAAGATGCAATACATGCCTTCTGTAATAGTGGTACACCATGTAGATCAAAATATTGCTCCATCTGACGTATCCAATTTACCGGATCCTTGCCATCAAACTTCCTCATCTTGCTTTTTCTTGATTTTAGGAGCTCAATCTTGAAATGACGGTAACTTTGTACTTTCAGATCTTTAAGTTCTGAAACTCTGACTTGTAGTAGCCCTCTATGTCCTCTTTCCAATGCCACAAGTCTGACCCAAATTGGATTCTCCAAGGAAGAGTTATGCGAAATCTCCCACAGTGACTTGATTCATAGACTAAGTTCAGTAGAGCGAACTTGTACGACGTGCCACAAGTCACTGTTTCAACCTTTGGATCTGAAAAATGCATACAAGAAACTACAGTCTGTCCTCTTTCTGTACCTTCTTACGAAATTTCAATCTGATGCTCACATAGAAAGTTATGACGCTTTTCCCCAGGTCACTTGTTTTGAATGTAATTTAGGATTTTGCAAAAGGACCAACTTCCTCAGATCATATATCCGAAAATATAGCTCAAAAAGCTCTGAAATTCGAACCCGAGATTCAGCGCGATGTCTTCTCAAATGGGTTTTTTTTTCAACTTTTGAAACGTCGCAGAAAAAAAGTTATAGCGAAAATGCCACGATGACCTATTTGGAGCAGCGAAACCCTAGAATCCAAAGCTCTGATACCAAATGTTATGTAACCAGCTCAAGAAAAGATAGAAAAGATAGATCAACGCCTTAGAATTCAGCCTCTTCGAGGGGGAAACCTCCTTTACATTACATAAATGAACAATTCTTGGATGATACAAATGAAAAGACCTCCTTTCTATATATAGGAGTCTAAGGGGGTCATAACATAATCAGAGCCGACATAACAATAATAATGTAAGGGCACAATAATAATAATAGTGGGCTTCTATGGGGCACAATAGTAACAATATGGGCACTACATGGGTACATCAATATAATAAGTGGTTTGTACTAATAACAATAAGGGGTTACACTAGTAGTATAGGGGCCTAACATTGGCCTATTTGGGCATGTGTCCCAATAATGTCCTGGCCTTTTGAATCTCTACTTGGGCTAGTACTATCAAGTCAATTTGCTCATGGATTATTTGTATTGATCTCCATTGATCAGTGATGGATTGCTCAATATTTGTCCACAAGATATTTTTAATTTCTGCTAGAGGTTTGTAAAGAGAAAGATCATTTTCTAAGGATCTTACCTTGTTTTCCAATGCTTTTACCTCTCTTGTTCTTTCTGCCACAATCATTTTTGATTTGTCATAACTTACTTCTAATTTAGCCAATTTCTCTTTGGCCTCTTTTAGCTCTGATACTTGGAGTTCTAACTCTTTCATTGCCTTCATTAGCTCTTCTATGCTCATGTTGGTACCTGGTGCTGTCAATGTTGCTGCTGCTGAAGTATTTGTGGCTGATGTACCTATTGTTGGGACAGTGGGAGGTACTATTGTTGCAACTGTAGGAGGAGCGGTTGTAGTTGTTGGAGCTGTTTGAGATGGCTAGGACGTTGACACTCCTTGCTTTTCCTGTAATGCTTTCTCCAATTCCTGCTCTGTCTCATTTAGTCTTTGATTCCTTTTCAATAGAAAATCCATTATGTCTTCCTCTTCTTTTTGCTGCACAACCTCTGTGGTTTGTGGATGCATTGTAATTGGCAGCTTTAATTGCTTTTTGAGGGCTGTAATGTCTTCTTCCTTATTTTTTATGAATGCCTTTATGCCCGTGGCATCCTTGAGATCATGTCCCAGCTAAATGATAATTTCTTCCAAGGATTTGATCCTGTTATCCTTGGCTAATGAAGAAGCCTTTTCCAACTCTAATTGGGCAGAGGTGTTGTGCAATTAGTTCTGCAATTTGTGAGCTAATAATGCCTTGTCTGCCAAAGTGGAGTACACCATTTCTCTAGTTTGCTTGTGCAACTCAATCTGGTCCATTGGATGGATGTCTTTAGCCCAAACTGCCAGATTGGTCCTGATATAATCAGCAGCTGATTGTGGCTGCTGCATTGTAGGCTTACAGTAACTTAGGATCATTTTCCCATCTTGGATGTCATATGCTGCCATTAACCTTTTTTGATTAGTGGGAGCCATTTTTAGCAAGTGATTATACAGTTGAATTCTTATTGGCTCATTTTTTGCCTTTATTTCAGTGAATTTTCTCTTAATGTCCGAACCTTGCTTGCTTTGTTGCTTGCTTTGAGGCCTGGTGGATGAGACTTCCACACTATACTACCTTTCTAGCTCTTGCTGGTATGAGCTAGCTGATGTGCCCGCCATTGGAGAAGTTTTCTTTTCAGTCATTCCCTCACCGCTTAGGTTGTCTATTGTTTCTTCCAAGAGTTCCTCTTCAGAGTAAGGATTCAACCTTTGCCTATTTTCCCCTGGCTGTTCTGCTGGCCCACTAATAGGTGTGTCTTCCTCTCTGTCTCTTTTCTTGCCTCTTTCCTCATTTAGAGGAGTTTGAAGTGCAGGGATATCAGGTGCCTTGGTTTGTGCTGGGGGAACTTGCCCTTGGCCTTGTTCTTTTGATATAGCTAGCTAGTCTGTCATTATTTCCTGCTCTAAATCTATTATCTGCTTGCCTTTAGCTGACCCAATGCTGGCCTTTTGTGTGGGTTGCTGAGAAGTCCTGGCAAAAGATGTATCACCTCCTATGTGCTTAGGCAACTTGAATGATACCTGTCCAAAAGAGTCCAGGTCAAGCGTTGTTTCAAGCTCTTTCATGGCTCTTTCCAATTTCTCTTCCTCAGTAATTTCTTCAACTAATGTGCCTTCTATCCATTCTTGTGTATTAGCATATTGTTGAATCTCAGGGATCTTGTGATGAACGTATGGCGATAGGTTATTTTTGACCTTTCTATAACTTATAAAATGATCAGGGTCATATGGTGCCCAATAGAAACTCTGTTTTAGCTTTAGTTGGTGCCCTAAAATATTATCAGCCTCTTCCCAGGCTTCCTTTTTATTGAAGACAAACGGGACCAATTGATTTCTTATTGGAGCTATGCCTTTTTCTTAGCCTTGCAGAAATGGGTTATGTCTGCATGGATAAACTGCCTGAAATACTCTAAGGAAAACAATCTCATAGGCACAAATATAGGTAGCTTTTAGGGGCACAATTCACAGCCATAAATTCTGATTATAGTGTGATTTTGGTAAAAGTACCAGATACCTATATTGTAGTTCTTCGAGAGCTGTAAAATTTTTTGCATTTCACCAGAAAGACTGGCAGGAGGAGTTGTCATCAACAAAGAAGAGGTTGGATGTATGAACAGGTCAATGAATTCACAGTAGGTGTAAGGGGACTCATAAACATGGTGGAAGACTGAGGTCCAGAATATCACAGACCTTCTTTCTCCTTTCGAATCCAGTTTTCTAATGGGAATTTGAAAACCATCTGTTTGGTAGTAAAGAAATAGATGATATATGTATGATGTATATTTGAAAAATCCCTCCCTGTCCAGGCTCATGAATGCTCATGCATCTTATCAGCAATGAAGGTGGCATAATCATATTTGACAGCAGGTGGTTGTCCTGGAGTGAATATTGATAAGAGAACCAGAGAGGTTTCATCAACATATTCACTAGTTTTGTATCCCAAGATGTAGGCTATCATGTCAAGAAGGAATTTTCCTGCTTCGGTAAACCAAGAGTCTAGATAAGGAGGAGGTTGCTGAGGTTGAAAATTTGACTTCATAAACAGCTGGGCTATTCTGGTTATCTCTGAGCTTGGCAGTTTGGCACCTTGATCAAGCAAGAATCCCATGGAAAGAGGAGTCAAAGGCTCAATGGGCTTGAAGTGTAGCATTTCATTTATAGATTCAGGGGTAGCATAGAATAGGACAGTTCCAGAAGGGGTCATCATTGCTCTTTGAGTAGGCTCATAATTGGCATGGCACTGGTGAATGAGGTTAGGGAAAACATTAACTGAAGGAAGGTAATACATGGGCATATTGGACTCCCAAATTCCAAAGACATCATCTTTGTTGCGGTAGCTGTTTCTAATTTCATAGAAGGCTTGGAGATGAGACTTGTGGCCAATTAAGTCTCTAATCTGGAAATATCTATCAGCTAGGGGTAACCTTTCCAGTTCTTTGTGTGGAGCATTGAGAGGTGCAATATTGAGGGCCACGGGCGTAGGGACTTCCATGTTTGCTCAATTCTCTGTGATTCTCAAAGTAGAATTTGGGTTTTGTGGCACAAACAGACACAACAAAAACTCTGGGGTATTTCTCTGGGAATTGTAGACCAGAGTCGATTTGAATTTAGCTCATTGGGTAAAATGAACAAAGAGGAATGAAATTTGCAGGCTTTTGGTGAAAAATGGGTAACAGAGCAGCCTCAGAGGTCTTGATATGGCAATTCTGGAATGTTTTGGCTTGAATTTAGCTCTTACAGGTACGATTTTGCAGATAAAAACCAAAAACACAGGGTTTGGAAACAAAGCTAAGGTAAATACCTATTTTGACGGTGCACTAGAGTAATTTGCAGGTTTGGACGATGAATTTGCAGGGTGGGATGTCGGATTAGGCTGGCTGGGTGGCGGACTAGAGCTCTGGAGGCAGCTTCGTCGTAATTAGCATGCAATAGTTATGCAAAGAAAACAAGTGAAAATGAGCGAAAACGACGTTTGCACAGGGGTTTTTAAAATAAAAATTGACTTTGGCGGGTTTTTGGCACTTTTATCGAGTGACGTTAGCATGACGTAATATTTTTCGTGTAGCGGGGTACGGAACATGACGTGTCGAATGATGTGGCAGATGACATGCAGGTGAGGTGGCAGTGGTGACGTGGGGGTGACGTCATCGGGGGTTCGGCGGGGGCAATAAAAGGTATTCCCTGCACCGCTTTTGGACAAAATCTATTTCGGGCGGAGGGGATGCGATGACACTGGGCGGGCACCATGCGTCCCATGGTATGGCAGGAATGCCGCTTTTCATCGGGCGCTAATCATCGGCCATTGGAGGGGTTCCGATATGGATTGGAGCCGTTGGATGGGCGAGGCCCGATCCAAGGGTGGCTGGCAAATGAGAAACGGCGAAGGCTACGGCATGGGGACCCACCGCATAAATCAATGTTTTGTAATGTTTTGCAGTGTATTTGTTTTAGGTTTGTCGAGTGGGTTGGTTATTTATTTAACTAAATGTTAAATAAATCCCGTGGTATGCATGCGCAGGGTTATTAATGGCCCCAGATGAGCCATTAACCCCATAAACATTGGTATATGGCTATATTTAGCCGAGGGTCGGGATATTAAAGTTTTGTTGGGGTTTTTATATATAAATATAGTACGAGGGGGAAATTTGATGTAGGAACTATATAATAAAGTTAATATGTTTAAAATGAGAAATATATTCAAACAAAGCACTAAGTCAAAAAGTGGAACTTAGGCTTAAGGGAGTGAAAGGTATCCAAGTTATGAATTTGGAAACCTAACAAAATGGAAGAAAAACATTTTACACAAGAAATGTGGCTTTGGTATCCTAAGTAAAAACAGAGTTTCACTTAGTCTTTTTTCATGAAATAAAGTTAACTAGGAGCACTGAGCAGATCTCATTGTCCTTGGAGGGAGGTTAGTGAGTGATTTTGGGAAAAGAGTGAGGGAAGTTAGTCATGCTTCATCTGGTTTGTAACCAAACCATTGCCATTGTGCTTGTGATATTTATGAGGTGAATCATCTTCAAAAAGACAAAATTGCTACTAAACCTATTTCTGCAACATCAAAATTGCCTACCCAACCTATTATATCTAACACTTTTTCTTCCTTTTTCCTTGGGTGCATTTGAAATAGCAAACCCTTTCTCTTTTCTTTTCTTTTAGCTGCCCTCCTATCTAAGTCTGCCCTTATTCCTTCTAGGGGCTCAGATTTAGCTGTTGAGACCCTTTGCTTCTCTACCTAGCTATTTGTCTGCCAAGCCCAAACTATTTGGACAGACTTTATTCTCTATTTCTAAGACAAGTAAATTTAAATATGGACCTGGCCAAGATTGAGTTGTTAGGCCATCCATCAATTGTGAAAAAGTCGACTGATTGCACACAATGAAATTCTTCAAAAATGGAACAGTAGTGGCATTTTGGACTAGCACACTTTCCTGGTCTTTTCATTTGGGGTTCATTTTCTTTCTTTTCGACCATTTCATTCTTTTTTCCCTTTGATTTTTCTTTTAGGGCATACCCTCTTTTCATTTTTTTATTTTTTGTTTTCTTGGAATATGGAACACCTTTGCAACCAGCCAAGGTTTGAACATATTAGGCCTTATCAATGTCAATCATGAAAAATAACACCTATTGGTATAGGAACCTAACAAATCCTATTGAAATCAAATTCTATCATTAGTTATCAAAACATTTTGTCTAGCAAGAACTGACGCATGATACCCAGCTTCAATAGAGGATAACGTAATTATTTTTTGCTTCTTGCATAAACAAAAAATATGACTGAAACCAAGGCAATAGAATAAATCAAAGATGGACTTCCAATCATCAATTGAACCACCCCAATCTGAGTTAGTGAATAAAATAAACTAAGAAGCACCTGAGATGAATTAAATGCCAAAATTGGTAGTTTCTGAAATGTACCTTAGAATATGCTTTGTTTCCTTCGAGTGACTCACATGAGGATTTTGAGAGAACTGAGAGACAAACCCAACTGCAAAGGAAACATCAAGATGAGTATGAGTCAAATAAAGAAAACTACCAACAAGTTATTCATAAAGGATTACTGCATGGTGAAAAACAAATAGTAGAACATGTAATGCTTGACTAAAATGGGGTGAGCATAGGCTTGCAACCAGCTATTTCAAAGCAAAGTGTTAAATTTCACAACTAATTAACTTAGATCTTCAACGTTTAAGTGCAGACAGTAACCAATAACCATAGAGAAGACAGTCAAAGAATAGTAAGACATCATATTTGGTCCAAAACCAAGGAAAAACCCCACTATGGGGGAAAACCCTTTAAGAATATTCTTCTATTAGATCTTCATCAAATGTTTAGTAGAGATACATAAGTAGATTACAAAACCATTTTCTCAATGACAACGTTACCCCTTTTTAAACTAGGACAGATCTTCAGAAGTGTGAGATTTGATACAAGGGAGATTTACCACCAATGATAATACAAGATAGAGACCTTGCCAATAATATGAAATCTACCAAACAATAATGAAAGAAATAAATCTCAATAAATGTGAGAGAGAAATCTCCACTATATTTGATAATGATGAAACGAAATAAGAGACTTCCAATAAATCTGCTAACAGTGAGAGAGATAAAATACTGATGCAAGAACTTTATCACCGATGTGAAAGAGATCACCAGCGATGATAAAGGATTTGTCACTGATAATATCTTCCACGGGTTTTAATGTCTTCTTCACAATGTCTTCCAGCAAGATCTGAAACAAGAGGTTGATCCTCTCACCATACCATAGAGACAGATCTCAAATCTTCTTCCCTTCTGAGGCTCAAACTTGAGATAGAATACAGATATGTGAAGGCATAAGATCGGACCAGATCACAATTCCAAAATCGCATCTTGAGGTGGCTCGGATCTAAATATGTGTGAGGCAAATTTGAAATGTATCTAATCTAGATCTGTGGATGCAGATTTGAAGTAAATCTTCGTCTAGTTATAGGCTTGAAGCAGTTATAATATCTGACCAATCAATGGGCTCAGATCATAGAATAATGAAAAACTAAGTCACAGTCCAACTAAGTCACAATATTCAATAAAAGATAGAAGATAAATTTATTCACTTGATCTGCCCTTAAACATATCTTTGAATAACTTAGCGTAGGAGAGCAAATAAGCAATGTGTGCAGGATCAAATTACATGCCAAGGAAAGTGGATTAACATCTTTATATAGCCATCATGTGATCTGAATGATAGTGTTTCAAGGAAAGCCAACTAGCCATCATGTAAGTTTCTAGGCAAGTCGAATTGACCATCAAGAAGAGCCAACTTAGCATTTGTGGAGCCACTTGAAAATAATTCGCTTCATAATTATTTTTTTTCTTTTTATAATGAATTTTCTCCCTTAGTTGCACAAAATTCAACACTCCCTCTCAACTAGGGGGGAATTTCCATCAATAGTGTCAAAACTATTGAACTTGTCACATCATCATGACTCATGTTAAACATTCTGGAATCTAAAGAGTAATATTCATGGCAAGGGAGCCTTAGCTACCACCCTAAATCCAAGCTCAACCAAATAAAGGCTAAGAACACATTACCATGGGAATCTCAAACTCCAACCCGACCTAAATATCATCGGGGATCTAGATGCTTCCACTCGACATCAGGGAGCCAGATGCTACAAGCTAGAACAAATACCATTAGGGAGACTCATACTACCACCTAGAATGAATATTGCTCAGTCACGAAGACTAAGAAACTGTTGCTTAGCTAATGAGGCTAAGAATACATAATAGCTCAACACATAGGCCAAGAATTCATAATAACTCAAGAACACCACAATCTTTGAACTTGAGTGAGATACTACTTACCATGACTAGTAAGGATCACAATCTGATCTCAAGTAGCCAGCAACCATTGGCCAGATGGGTGGGAAACAATATGCATGACTGGGGCATACTCTTTATTGGAGGTCCCTCAACCCTAGGAGTTCACTAGCTCAATTCCTCATCCCTGGGAGCTCAACGGATGGGAAGAGCACACATATCAGTGTTCTTAACTAGCTTGGTCCCAAACCCGGAAGGGTACATCCCCTAATCCAAGCATATCTTTGAAGACTTGAAATTTCTTCTTCGGCAGTGCTTTGGTAAGTATATCAACAATCTGCTCATGAGTTTCACTGCTCCTCTTTGTAACATGTCTTGCATGAAATGATATCTGATTTCAATGTGCTTGGATCTGCCATGAAATATGGGATTCTCAAACAATTGGATCCCACTCATATTATCATAGAATATCGCTATAGTATCCAGGACTTGCTCAAATAACCCTCTAAGGAGTTTTATTAACTAGACAACTTCACAACTAGCTAAGCTAGCAGCAATATAATCAATTTCAGCACAACTGCGAGAATTTGATTTTTGTTTCATACTCATCCAAGAGATCATGGAGGATCCCAAACTGAAACAAAAACCTGAAGTGATTTTTCTGTAAATAATTTTGGTTGCGTAGTTAACATCTGTATAACCATGCAACTTTATACTGCCAGCAGTATATCACAGACCAAAGTTAATTGTCCCATGTGGATATCTAAGCATGCGTTTAGCAGCAACCCAATGATTATGTAAAGGCTTGGTCATGAATTAACGCAAGGTGTTTACAACCTAAAAAATATCAAGACGAGTATTCACCAAGAACATCAATGCTCCAATCAACTAACAATACTTAGATTGATCAAATAAATTAGGTCCAGTTTCGTCACAACAAAAGTTTCTTGAAGTTCATCTCCAGGGGAGTGCTCATGGATTTTCACTCTACCATTCCAAACCTTTCCAATGGCTTTACAACATACTTCCCTTGGGAGAGTGTTAAACACACATGCCAGGAGCGAGAGAAATATGAAAGATAAATCATGCAGTACCATTTTTTTTAACAATTGATATACATTTATAGTACAATATGTGACTGTTGGGTTTCACATCCCAAGGTCTCTTGGACTACTTAGCCTATTCAGCTTCCACACTAACCCATTTAGGATTAGGTGTCCAACATTCCCCCCCTTAATCCGAAGGGTTATGTATGAGTCCAAGAAGAGAGCTCAAATACAAAATGTGCAAAAATGCATGGCAGCACTTGGCTGAATGTGCTCTCTGAAATGTTGGTATAAAGGGCGGTGGTTTAAGGATGACCACCAACACTGGAATGCTTAGTGCAGTTCCCG
>APFE031671189.1:30272-65430 GCA_000404065.3 Pinus taeda | reverse complement strand
CCATTATATCCAGTCGGAGCCACCATCCCAAACGGAAAAGGAGCTGTATTAAGGTCCGGACCGGGTGGTTATCCCCCGATGTTGATGTAACGATTTTCGGGGCATCAACAGGTTCTAGGGTGGTACTACTTGGGAAAACCCGACTTTAGGTGCATGGTCATGCTCTTTTATCTGCATATATTACTCCCTTTCCACTCACTATACCTCCATTCATCATTTCTCCCACCTGGGTCCACATAGGGCCAACCTCCCTATCCCCTTGCCCCCACCTTGGGTCAAGCCTAGAATGATGCCCTGGAGGTTGAAGCAACAAAAGAAAAAGAAATAAGCATAATTGGCCACATTTAATAGGGAATTGTACCAAAAAATGCAAAATATGGTCGGGGAAAAATAATTAGCACGTGGGCAAAAGCCAATACATGAGCTCTACCCCATTCCATGGTCATCACCATGGTTCCAATGAGCCTCCTTTATCTTTCAGGAACACGTGATTGTCCCAACCCTTGGAGGGCAATGAACCACCCTACTTAAAAGGGGTTAATCACTATTATATCTTACACATCACGTTCTTGTCCTTTGAGACCCGAGCAGTTAATGAAAGAAAATTCATAAAAGGCAAAAGGCATATAAAGAAGGGTGGAAAAATCAAGGCCGTGGCACCTTGTGTACCATGATTGCTCCCTCCTACACATTACATACCCAAGTGTGGGCTTACCCTTATCCAACTACCCTTATGCCCCAATATGTGGCCCAAGGTTGTCCCTCTCATTCCCTATTCCATTCCACTTATTTATCACTTTCCACCCCCATTAGAGGTATGTACCTTGGACTTACTATCCCCTTTAAGGGTTGAAACCACCTAATAAGGTACTTGGTTAACCCCCTTTGGAGCTTTGAGACACTAGCACATGCTAAAGCCCACTATAGAAGGGAATGCCATTATGAAGTGCCCACTTTGTTATCCATGATTCGTAAACTCTTTTACTCGATTATTTTAATCACTAGTTGCACTGGAAGCCTAGGGGACGCATTGGATCTTATGCAAGATTATAAGTGGTTTCCATTTGGGTTCCGTCTCCCTATACAAGATCCTAATCCCCAGAGGACTACATTGTCACATATAGGGTGTGCATACAGAGCCATTGTCCTCCACGGCAACAGAAAACACTCAACAGATCTTCATCGATGCTTAGAGACTACTAGTGATCCACTTTTGGGATGATGGTGATATGCTTAATACATTATGCCCAACAGGGCCCCATAGGAGCCCCACACTCTTGGCAAGTGTCCCAGGACTTGTACGATGTCATGGAAGTATTCATTCCACCACTCGAACCCTTCCAGAGGTTCTACAGGCATCTTCGATTGATATGACATGGGGTCATTTATGTTCCCTCAAACCCACTGGGAACACCACAGGTCTACTACTTGGATAACAAGGGGCCACCCCCTTGTCCATCATATTCTCAAGAATTTATTCCTCAGTATGGCACTTCAAGACATTGTTAGGTCTTTGGAGGGCCCCACAACATGTGCATATTATTATTTGGCCCCTTGTGAGGCTTATTTTTACACTTGTGAGCTAGTTTGGTGGGCTTGTCACCAAAGGGGTTTTATTTGCACATTATTTTATCATTAGGGGCTAATGTAGGCCCATAGGCTAATTCAAAATCCTTAGGAGGCTATATATTGATGTTAGATACATTCATTTGAATCATCACTTGACTTGGGATCTCTCTAATCATAGAGAACTTCACAATTTTTCCTTAGAAGATATTTTTTCGGATGGATGAATATTGACATATGGATTTGGGATATTTTTCTTGTATTGGAGCTTTGTCTTGCAAAAGGAACGCTGGTTGGATATATTCTATAACATTGTAAGTAAATTTTGACGACGTTTTTCTTGTTGTTGCATACTGCTAAAATTAGGACTAGTTGTTGCATAATTGAAATGTGGATTAAGCATATTTTAGCTAATTTAATGTATGCACCAATGTTATATGAATGAAACATCTTAGAGATTTTTTGTCTCAATGAGCTTGCATCATTTTCTTTGAAGTATAAACACTTGAAGGTCACTTTTCTTTTCTTTCTCTCAACATTGGATGAAGCTAACTTTCTGTGCCTCCTTGATCAAGAAACCAAGTTCTTATTCATCATCATCCTTGACTCCATATCTACAAGTGAATTAGGCATTGATCCCTAAAAAAAGGTGATCATTTTAACCCTATTTTTACCCTTTTCCTCTTTTTTCCCTAGGTCTAGCCCATTAGGTCACCTAGGGCATCAATTTCCCAGGAATTGATCCAAGGAAAAATTTTGATCTCTTACAAGCTACTATGCAAATGGGTCCCCTCCCTCTCCTCCAAATTTGAGGCAATTCTAATAGTGGAATCTCCAAGAATCCCAAGCCCTACCTCTAGGATCGAATTTTGCCTAGGCATTCCCAAGGCTAGACCTCAACAAGATCAATTCAATCTTTTGAAGTAAATATTATTGTTTGGTCCTTTCCGTTCACCTTGTCCAGGATAGGAACATCATTGGTTGTTACATTCCATCCCCAAACCTGGACTAGGTCCACTTGGCCCTATATGGTCCCACTTCTCAATAAAGATTACTTGTCAAGGACCATTTGGGAATCCAAGTTTCCCAAGGATTATAGGGATTGAGAACCTCGTCTATAACCCTATTCCATCTCCCTCAACCCTCCAATCCTTACCCCTTACCTTTGGAGGACCAAGTCCCTTGCTTAAAGAGCAAGCAAGTTCCATTCTTCACTCCATCCTTGGGAAAATGTTTTCAAGGTCACATTCCACCTATCCATTGACATATAATTTACAAGTGATCCCTACACTGTCAGGACTCCTCCCATCAGTGAAAGTCCATAAAGAGCAGGGAGACTTAGCTGTGGTAACAGTGGGCTAAGCCTCCACCGTTGCCCTTAACCTAGCAGTTGCCCTCTTAGGAACCCCTTTTAGGTCCCATGTTGGTTTGAGAAGTAATAGGTCCTACACAGAACCAAGAAGCTACTCCATGTATATTTAGTTTTCGGCTGCCATATGGGCCAGAATGACATTGAGAAAATGTTTCGTGTATAGTACGTCTACAAGGTCTACAAACAAATAGTAATTATTCTAATTAGGATATTATTCTAATTAGGAGGTCTACAAATGAGTTGTAGATTTCCTCATGTTGTTTTTGGAGGGATTTGTCCATAATCAAATGAACGATTTTTTGCATCAACACTGGCAAAGCTCATGGAAATGGTGTAACCTATAATTCCATCTTGCATTGAGCATGTCAAAGAATTGATAAGGAGAGTGGGGTTGATCCCATAGTGCTAGTGCTCAACTTTAGCCTAGACTAGCATTCAACTTTCGTGAGTTTCCTCTAATTTGTCGAACCTAGGTCAATTGACCTATAATGGCAATGAAGTTGAAGAACAAAATGACTTGCCTTGGAACCAATACACAGTATCATTGATATTGACTTTCAATATTTTCGAGCCTTCAGCTGTCATACCAATGGTCAATATCACTAGCATCTGTTTCCTATCTTCGAGCTTCTAAGCTCTGATATTAATTATTGATGTCAATGATATTAGTTTCCCTTTTCTTTGAGACTTTGAGCTCCAATATGTTGCATGATTGATGTTAGTGGTGCCAATTTCCAATACGTTCAAGCTACTGAGCTTTGATTCCAATGATCGGGATCCAAGCAGTTAACGATATTGATTCTCAAGTGCAATGAGGTCCACTGCAAGGTATCATAGGCTTGCAGGATGGTCAATATCACTAGCATTTGTTTCCAGTATCTTCGAGCTTCTAAGCTCTGATATTAATTATTGGTATCAACGATATTAGTTTCCCTTTTCCTTGAGACTTCGAGCTCCAATATGTTGAATGATTGATGTTAGTGGTACCAATTTCCAATACGTTCAAGCTATTGAGCTTTGATTCCAATGATCAGGATCCAAGCAATTAAGGATATTGATTCTCAAGTGCAATGAGGTCCACTCCAAGGTATCATAGGCTTGCAGGAAATTGGTCATGCTGCAACAAAAAGGTGCTTGATTGTGATGGTTCAACGAGTAAAATATTATTTTAAAATGTTAGTAACAGAAGATTAAGGGGGTACAATGATACATCAATAGACGAGAAGTCGAATAACAATATTCAAGCAAGGAGTGATGCCTTCAGTTGTAGAATCAAATCATAAACTTCACAATGTAGTGCTAAACATGAACGAACTTAAGCAGCTAAATGAACATTTGTTGGACTTAAAATTTGTTTTATGTGTGACAAACTTAACAATAAACTAGTTAAACAATCATAACAAATTGTTGTACTGTGTCTGAGCAACTTGTACATATGAGGCCCAATGCACAAATCCCTTGGTCGGGTGCATGCACAGTGACGCCAGCCTAAGCTGCAAATACTCCAATGATGCAGCCTAAGCTGCATATACCCACAGTGTGCAATAAAATTGCATGCCACACTATGTGTGTCCCAAGAATTTCAAAGATTCCTTACTTAGTAAAACCTTCAATTAATCAATGTTAAGGCTCCTTAGTTAAACTCCATGCGGAATCTGATGAAAACCCACTTTATCAAAGTCTAAGTCTTTAAGCAGAAATATATTCAGCTCTTTCTTAACCCTTATAACTCAACCTTTCGGTTAATTTTATTACCTGCGCATGTCAACCATACCATGGTCTTTAGACTTTGGTTAAAAAACAAACTTAACTCATAAAACATCAATTCCGCCTATTTCTATTACAATTCTCGTACAATAGAAATAACTCATAAAACACACTTAAGCCTTTACCTTTCCGCCTTTCTTCGAATATTTGCACATATATCAATGCTCTCCTTGGTGCCTTAGATCTCCACTATTGATATTATTCCTCAATCCAATAGTTATCGCATCACCTGATCATCAACTAACCTCGAATGATCTCTACCGTTGATCTGCTCCGCCCGATCCAACCGTTGTCGCGTCACCTGATCACCAACAAACTTGGTTGATCTTCACCATTGATCAATCCCGCTTGATCCAACAGTTATCGCGCAATCTCGCGCATAACTAAGCAAGACCGATATCAGAATGAAGGCACGTGAGAAAAGTGGTTTTCTCTTTCCTTCGTGTGCTACGTGTCAGCCACTAAGGCTAATCGCGTAGAATTCTGAAATACCATTTACTACCTTTAGTCTGCGCAAGAAACTTCTTACCCTTTGCGAGATCGCTTCATCCTTTTTTAGCACCTAGGTTTAATCTCTGCCATCCATCTTCTTGACTTATTCTGCGTGACTTAATCTTAGCCATTTATCGCATATAACCTCATTTGTTGATCTGACTGATCCAACGATTCTTGTGCACTGCTACGCTCTTTTGTTTCTTCTTGTTTAATCACCCATTTGGCTTTCTGTCTTTGTATTTGCTTCCACTTTACAGTTTTCACTTGTTCTGACCCCGATCTCTGCTTGCGCCTTTACGCTTCCTTTATAATTCCTTAGGTTTTAAGAAACCTTACAGTCAATCCTTCGATGTGAACGTTCTCTCCAATGATGTTTGTGTGCAACCACATAACACATTTCTCTGTTACTCCTTCTCTGATTCTGCACACCTGCAACCTACATTACGCAGAATTTCTCTAGTCACACACAACTTATAGTTCAATTACTCAACACATTACACGAACTCAGAATTAGGTTATCTGTATTAATAAACAACATTTACACATGAATTTCTTCCTCAGCCTGATTTTCAATATCAGTGGCCTTTCTTTCCCTCCTGTAGGCTTACAGACAAATCTTATCTAATCTCACTCTAGCTAACTAACTCTATGCATTTTTTGCTTACATTTATACAAAAGGTTATGTTTAACCAATTCTAGTTCAGATCCTAATCTACTAAACTAAATCTTGAATATCCTCTAAATCCACTTTTAACTCCAGTTAATCCCTAAGAATCCTCTCTAGTTCCACGAATCATGAGACCACTTTCTAGTCTAAGACTTATAATTGATTTCCAACTCTCTCGTCATCACTCATCATCACTCATCATCTCCTACATTCGAGAGCATTTACAAATATCCTCACAACATCTAATTAATTCCTATTCTAATCACTCAAAACATTAATAATTACATACATAGGAATCCAACTTCCTTGAAAACACAAGACCCCTAAGTTAATTAAAATGTAATGAAATTGTTGAGTTGTATGCTTCTGCATCAGATTTCCTAGGTTAAAATAATCATGATCTCCTGATCATGTGCTTCCCATATGTCAATAAAAAAACCTCCAGGGACCCAAACTTTAGTTTGTTACTGCCCAAATGCCTTGCACCTTCGCTGTTGTTGTATATCTATTGTCTTCTGGTTCATCTTCCTCTCTTCAATCAGTTTCAAATTTTGATTGACCACCCCTCTTGCTGTCATTTTCCTCAACCTGGATTGTTTCATCATCAACTGCCATAATTCTTCAATCTCTATCTCCAGCACATCCTTGGGCTGGTACATACTTTGCCACTACATCTCACTGCACATTGTCCATTCATATTTAAACTACTGATTATTTTCTTCAGCATTTCCCACTTCAGCTTATGCTATTATTCTTGAGATTGCTCCAAATACTGCTGTAGATATTGCTTCCGCCCAAACTTCTTGAATATCCTTGAAGATATCTCCCTCTGCAACATCTAATTTCTTTTCCTCGTCTGTAATTTTACTTTCCATTGATTTAATGTTTTCGTTCCATGGGCTAAAGTACTATCATGGAATCTTCATTTTCCTCCTTCATTTCACTGTTCTCCTGTGCCCAATATTTTTTTGTCTTTGCAGCAGTATCTTCATCACAACTTGCAATCATAAAACAATTGTTAAAATAAAAAACATAAGGCTTCTATGCATTTTCTTCCTTTGGCAACGATTTAACTTGTTGCTATGATTTTTCCTCCTCTGTCAACACATCAGTATGCTGATTTAAATTCTCAAAAGAATTCACAAGACTGTCAGCTAGTCTCTCCTCCACACCATCTGCTTCAATGATGTCTTCTTGCTCTTGTCCACTGTATTGAACTTCATTCTCATTCAGCTCTGGCTTACAACCTGGACACTTACTCTTTTATTTTCTAGCCTTTCTTCAAAAGACCTAACTCATGCCATAAATTTGCCATCTCACTTGGGATTTTTCCTAAAATTTATGTACAATCCTCACTATCTTCTTCTTTGTCATAAGTATAATCTCTTGGTGACACTACTTCATTCTCGACTAGAATAAAATTCCGATTCTCCATCTTTGTGATAGTTTTAGATCTCTGTCCATCACTCTTTCTTTGGCCATTTAAGAAAATCAATTTCTCTTTGTCCTTACCAATAACAAATTCCTTCACATAAGATATAACTGTCTCATCTCTACTGAAGATATTTCCTTCACTAAGCAAGGAATTTATGAACTCCTTCCGCTGTAATAATTCAACTTGATCTTCATTTGGAAGACAACCATCATCATACTTTGCTTGGCAACTTTTTGCTTCACTCAAGACAATTCCATAGGATGTTTTGTCTTCTGTAATATCTGCATTCACACAACTTGTCAGTTTTAAAACCACAAGACCTCATGATCTCACTTGATGATTCAATCACCAAGTCCTCCTGTTGTTCCAAGCTCTCTATATGACTCAAAAATATTTCGATCGTCTTCTCTTCAATCTCCTCAAGTCCTTCATTTGGTTGCTTGATATCCTTCTCCACTTCTTCCTGCTTTTGGCCATCATCATGAGTCAAACTTCCTCTGGATTCAGTCCTTGCAACATGCTAAAAAGTAAAACTTTTTCCCAACTGTGTACAGGCATTGACATGAGACCTATCTTTTTCATCTTCTTTCAAAACAGAATTGAGATTATGTTTGTCTTCTTCCTCCTTATGACAATATCAGAAAATTGTCTTTCTTCACATGTTTCACCTACTACATACACAAATTATCGGATTTAAAATCATGTGACCTTTTGGTCTCACTTTAAGTTTCAGTCTTCAAGTCTTCTTGTTGTCTTGAATTCTCACAATAATTCATAAGATCTTCCACAGATCTCCAGTCTTCATCTTTACCCAGAACTTCACCTTGTTCTACTTTACAAATGGATATTTCCATTTCCAACTCAGCTTCTCTGAGTTCTTCCACCAGCCACTTCACTTGCTTCTGTTGTAGCCTTCTCTGTAACTTAAACCACTTCACTGGCTTTTTCATCAAGACCCAACTTTGTCTTTGGTTTTCCTCTAGTAGCATCCTTAATACATTGATTTGTTATTTTAACTCTGTAGTCTCCTTGTCAAGCTTCTCTTAATTCATTCTATTGCTATTTTCCTTGGCATCCCCCTTTTTTTCTTTTCTTTTGTTGTGGTCTTCCTTAGAACCTCTGTTATCTCTGTTATGACTATCAGTGGCCATATTCTTCTCTATCTTCATGAGTTTCTTACTCACTTACTATGAGCTGCATTAAAGCCTCTGCAATAGCAAGTCCTCCCTGTTGCCACTCACTTCACCAAGCTTTCCTCTGTACTTGGTATTTTGGCAAGCATTTGGTTCTCTATTCCCTGGAACCTTTTTGAGCACTTCTCTCTGCTCCTTCTAGGCTTCAACTCATCTGCACATTTTAAGAACACAATTATCCTCTTGTATTTCAATCACAAATGAAATACTAGGTTCTGACCACCTCTTCTTTCACTCAGAAATTCTTACTAGCTTTCTTCATCACTTAGCAATTCTACCCACATCCTCTTGTGGAATTGCCTTTATGATCTTTCCGTGAGCCGCAATAAATCCTCTGCAGTAACAAGCCTCCTTCTTGCTACACATGCCTCACTAAGCTTTTCTCCTCTAAGCTCATTCTTCTGGCATCTCTGTTAGGATATTCCGACATATAGGAAATAGTCAAGTATAACTTGGTCTAGTGTAGAGTTAGGTAAAGTGTGTTTCTTTACTATGTACTTTTGTAACTTACAATCTGACGGTCACGATATGTAGTGATCCGACGGTTCATTCTCTCCTCGGTATTACCGACACTTGATCCATGGCTTAACACTCGATTGATCCATGATCTCTATTTAAAGAGCATGGAAGGTCATTTGTAGGTTAACTGTTCATGAGAGAAGCTTATGTATAATTTCATTCTTTTATTAATAAATTTCCTGAAGTGGCCGCATTGGCTTAGGTCGTGGACTGTTTCCCTCTTTGAAGGTTTTAACCACATCAAAAATACTGGTGTATTGATCTGTGATCTGTTTGTGAGTGGTGTCCTTTGGTGTTTTGTCTGAGGAACTTACCTTGTAAATTCCTACAATCTCTCTGGTTCTCTCCTCTGGAACCAATTGAGCACTCCTTGCTCTAGGTTGCTGCAATATTTTCACCTTCAAGACCATTGCATGATCTGATTCTATCGTTCACCTACACTTTGAATGGATTGTTCCCTGTTTCTTTGCATCTGCAAATTTTGCTACATTTTATCTCTGTGTGCCTATTGTTTGTCAGATTAAAATCTGGTCTCCTCTTGCCTGGATACATACCTTCAAAACATAACTTTGTTCTAAGTTTTCTCAAAGAATTCTTACACACAGAATTCCCTTGTTCTGCTCTGATACCAAATGATGCCAGCCTAAGCTACAAATACTCCAATGATACAACTTAAGCCGCATATACCCACAATATGCAATAAAATTGCATGCCACACTATGTGTGACCCAGGAATTTCAAAGATTCCTTAATAAAACCTTCAATTAATCAAGGTTAAGACTCCTTAATTAAACTCTATGCGGAAATACAACATTTGATGAAAACCCACTTTATCAAAGTCTAAGTCTTTAAGCGGAAATATATTCGATTCTCTCTTAACCCTTATAACTCAACCTTTTGGTTAATTTTATTACCCACGCATGTCAACTATACCATGGTCTTTAGACTTTGGTTAAAAACCAAACTTAACTCATAAAACATCAATTCTGCCTATTTCTATTATAATTCCCGTATAATAGAAATAACTCATAAAACACACTTAAACCTTTACCTTTCTGCCTTTCTTTGAATCTTTGCACATATATCGATGCTCTCCTTGGCGCATTAGATCTTCGCCATCAATCTTATTCCTCGATTTGACAGTTATTGCGTCACCCGATCATCAACTAACCATAGACGATCTCTATCGTTGATCTGCTCCGTCCGATCCAATGACTGTCGCCACCCGATCGCCAACAAGCTTGGTTGATCTTCACCGTTGATCAATACCGCTTGATCCAACAATTGTCTCGCAATCTCACGCAAAATTAAGCACGACCGATATCAGAATGAAGGCACGCGACAAAAGTGGTTTTCTCTTTCCTCCGTGTGCTATGTGTCAGCCGCCAAGGCTAATCGCGTAGAATTCTAAAATACCATTTACTACCTTTAGTCCGCGCGAGAAACTGCTTACCCTTTGCAAGACCGCTTCATCCTTTTCTAGTACGTGGATTTAATCTCGCCGTCCATCTTCTTGACTTGTTCTGCACGACTTAATCTTAGTCGTCTATTGTGTACAACCTCGTTCGTTGATCTGATTGATCCAATGGTTCCTGTGCACCATTACGTTCTTTTGTTTCTTCCTGTGTAATCGCCCATTCAACTTTCTATCTATGTATTTGCTTCCGCTTTACAGTTTTCGCTTGTTCTGACGTTGATCTCTGCTCGTGCCTTCACGCTTCCTTTATAATTCGTTAGGTTTTAAGAAACCTTACAATTAATCCTTTGTTGTGAAGGTTCTCTCCAATGCTGTCTGTGCGCAACCACATAATACATTTCTTTGTTACTCCTTCTCTGATTCTGCACACCTACAACCTACGTTATGCAGAATTTCTCTAGTCACACAAAACTTATAAATCAATTACTCAACACATCACACAAACTCAGAATCGAGTTATTTGTATTAATAAACAACATTTACACAGGGATTTCTTCCTCGGCCTGATTTTCAATATCAGTGGTCTTTCCTTCCCTCCCGCAGGTTTACAGACAAATCTTATCTAATCTCACTCTAGCTAACTGACTCTATCCCTTTTTTGCTTACATTTATACAAAAGGTTGTGTTTAACCAATTCTGGTTCAGATCCTTAATTCACTAAACTAAATCCTGAATATCCTTTAAATCCACTTTTAACTTCAGTTAATTCCTAAGAATCCTCTCTAGTTCCACGAATCATGACACCACTTTCTAGTCTAAGACTTATAATTGATTTCCAACTCTCTCGTCATCACTCATAATCACTCATGTTCTCCCACATTCGAGAGCATTTACAAATATCCTCACAACATCTAATTAATTCATATTCTAATCACTCAAAACATTAATAATTACATATATAGGAATCCAACTTCCTTGAAAACACAAGACCCCCTAAGCTAACTAAAATGTAATGAAATTGCCGAGTTGTATGCTCCTGCATCACATAGTCGACAAAAAATACAAACATCAAAAGGGCAATCTAGTGTAGGTAAATTAATTATTGCAAAATTGGATAGAGATTATAACATAGTATGAGAATGTTATATGCTTCAATAGTGTGTGGAGTGCAACTATGGAGGTCAATCTTGCAAAGATACAATAATCGAAAACCCACCATGAGATCCTGAACATTCTACTGTCTAAGACTTGTAATGAAGAATTTACAAGAGTACATTATGTATATTACATGGATCGATGAGTAAATGATCAATCAAGGCGGCCCTTAATGGTTTCTCACTGCCTCATTCCCTGAAATTAGATCAGACATGGTGTGCACTGACTTGATCAAATTTGGTCACTAGTGCAAATCTTGGAAAGCCCTAGCCACTTTTTATCCCCATGTGGTCCCTCTAGGCTACGATGTAGCATTGTTGTGGTGCCCTGAGCTATTGCTAAGGATTGACGCATAGAAGCTCTAGTGTCAATTGTTCATGAGAAGTTTCGCGCAACAATTAGTGCCAGTTGCACGAAAAAGTGGCATGACAAGCACTATAAGAAGTCGGGTTCAATGCTTCCCCAGTGCAACAAGAAGTCGGGTTCAATGCTTCCCCAGTGCAACAAGAACCAATAAGGATTTAACAAAAGTCTGAACCTAAGTTTCAATCTTCGCTCCGTGCCTAATTGCAGTTAATTTATTAGCCCCACAAAATATGGTCAAGAGATGGATCATGCTTCCTTCAGTATACTGTATTGTGTCATTTGCAGGATGGATTCCAAATCACTGAACCACAAATTCCGCAATTTCTCAGGCATAACAAACTTATATGCAAGAATTGATAATTTTAATTTAACACTCAAAAAATATTGGAAGAAGTTCATCCAAAGTCAAACAGATATTAAAAGCATGATGATAATTGTAAACAAACAAGAATATAGATCAAGAACTACATGTGCCAACTCCACACTTTCAAGAAGAGCAGAGAGAGAGATATAGATTCCAGAAAGAGTGAATAAAGAAAAGGCTTGTTTCACAGTCTATTTAGTATTAACAGCCTTGCTCTGTTTCAACGGGTTATTGATAAACAGCTATATTGAACAACATCTTTAAAATGCCCCATTTTAACAGAATACCTATCTTATATGGTAATCCATTAATCTCTCACATTGTTGCCACAACAATAGGGAAGAGTGTAAAAGATGGATTGTTCCATACTTCTTAATTTAAGACGCAACAAAGATCAAAAATCCAAAAAGAGTGTATTTCATGTGTATAATCTGAACCAACAAACATTTCTATAAAAACAAGAAGAGAATCATATTGAGAAAGATCGAGTACAAAGCATATAGGAAGGCAGACTTCTTGTAATATAGGACAAGGTTGAGCATGATGTCTGTTGATCATCATGTCAATAGTGATACAAGATAATATGTAATCGAGTACAAAGCATATAGGAAGGCAGACTTCTTGTAATATAGGACAAGGTTGACCATGATGTCTGTTGATCATCATGTCAATAGTGATACAAGATAATATGTAAATTAAATAAAAAGCTCAGATAATTCTCCATGTTTGTTACCTTGAGAAATGGGCATAAGTGAGTAAAAAGATATACAGAGACATTTGGAAGAATTCTGATATGCACTGCTAAGGTTCACAACCCCTGGTAGTAAAACAACATTTGATGCTCGATACGATGCAGTTATCCACAAGTGGTTTTCAGTGCATAAAAGAAAAGAGTGATTTAGAAGAATCTATTTTTCGACAGTCTTATGCGTTGTGAAAGTCTGTGTAGCTTTTCATGGTCAAAAGTTTTGTCAGTTTGTTTAGTTTTATTAACAAAATCAGACGCTGCTTGGAATCTGCCTAGTTTACAATAACTATCTACAATGATATTATAGGTGTGCTCATCAGGCATGCAACCATGTTCCTTCATATAGTTGATGACATTCATAGCCTCCTCAAACATTGCAAGGCTTGAATAACCTGCTACAAATGTATTGTAAGTGACACTGGAAGGATTTAGTCCTGAATTCATCAATTCCAACAAAATCCTTGAAGCATCCTGCATAAGACCCTGTTTGCAGTATGCGTTAATGACAATGTTGTATGACACAATATCTGGCTTATTGCCAACCACTTTCATATCTCTCAGTATAGCTTCGGATTTCATGCAGTTGCCTTCCCTACCATACATGCTTATCAAAGAGTTGTATGTGATCAAATCCGGTTTCCAACCATTTTGTTTCATGCTATTTAACATATCAAGAGCTTGATGAATGAAGCCATGCCTTCCGTAGATTGCAATCATGGTATTGTAAGTCACCAAGTCTGGTGAAAAACCCCGTCTTTTCAACTCAGAAAAGGCATCCTCTGTCTCCTTTAGGAAATCACACTTACTATATACAAGCACAAGTGTTTTCAGGAGTATCCAACTGGGATAAATGACTCCTGAATGTATATCTTCTGCGAGGGCCTTCAGCTGCACTATGTGTTTACCATTGACATAAGCATACAAAAGGGAAGCATACACATTTTCATTCGGCTTATAACCCCGGTCTTTCATATCTACAAGGACAGCCTCTGCTTCCTTCCACTGCCCTTTCCTAGCTAATGCATTCAGAAGAGCATTGTAAGTAGAGAGATTGGGACATAATCCTACTTTTATCATTTGGCTATATGTTGCTAGAGCCAGATCAACTGACCCACACTTCCCATAAGCCCCAATCAGGGTATTATAAGTGTCTCGAACTGGAATGAATCCAGCTTTCTTCATTTCCTTGAAAACTCTAGTAACATGCACATGCATACCATTTTTCCCGCACACAGCCACCAGAGTATTCCATGTGACTCTATCAGGGGTATAGCCACTAGACCTCATTTCATCTAATGTTAACATCAATTTTTGGAAGTTTGCATTTTTTCCATACATACCAATGAGAGCATTGAAAGTGCAGAGATTGGGATGACAACCTGCTTTCTTCATCTTTGTGAAAAACTTAAAGGCTCTGTCCTCTCTTCCTGCCTTGCCAAATGCAGATATCAGGATTGTGTACGTAAAAACATCGGGCAGCACTCCTTTACTTACCATAGTATCCATCAGAGCAGCAGCTTCATCATAGAGTCCAGCAGTACAGAAAGCTGAAATCAATTCATTGTAGGTCACAATATTGGGTTGGCACTGTTTGTTGTTCTCCATTTCAGCCAAAATATTGAGAGCTTCTCCATGCAACCCTGCTTTTCCATAGACATTAAGAAGTGCATTGTATGTGATTCTACCCGGGGCACATCCTGCTGCCTTCATCTCTTCGAAAATATTTGATGCGTCTTCACACAGCTCTCCTCTGGCACAGGCAGCTATGATGGTATTGTAGGTGTATTTATCAGGCCTAAGTCCCCGATTTTTCAACTCCTCAAAAAGTAATACTACTTTGTTCCAAGAATTACCCATCTTGCCATATACACCAAGCATTACATTGTAGGTGACAATATTAGGTTCGCATCCATCTTCCACCATTCTCTTGAACAAATAAATCGCTTCTCTGTACATGCCACTTTGGGAATAAGTAGAAATTAAAGAGGT
This sequence comes from Pinus taeda, assembly GCA_000404065.3. Lineage (NCBI taxonomy): Eukaryota > Viridiplantae > Streptophyta > Pinopsida > Pinales > Pinaceae > Pinus > Pinus taeda. The sequence continues at coordinate 50,377 of APFE031671189.1, read as the reverse complement.
GTACGCATAGGCATCTATAGAATACCCTTCTAACCGAAGTTTGTGAAATAAATCAGTTGCTTTGGAGCACTGAGCTTCTTGGCATAAAGTCCTGATCATTAGTGCAATCGTTTGAGCATTTGGCTTGTGATCCTCATGGTTTCTCATCCATTCAAATACATCCAAAGCCTTCTTCCATTGTCTAAATCTGCATAGCCCCTTTAAAATTGCCAGAAGATCCCCTTCTTGTATTTGAGCCGAATCTAGAATTTTGCCCAAACCCCCACTTTGATCAAGAATAGAGTCTAAAAGTAACTCACCAGTTTCTGAGAGCTCTTTCCTCCATGACTGCCTTCCGAATGCACCGTTTCTGGAGCCCTGAACACCCTTGCCTGAAGATGAGCCCTCTTGAATAGCAGGTTGTGGAGGTGGTCCTTCAAAACTCACATGGGTGTTAGAATCCAATTGAGAATGGAGACCGCCCTTTTCGTTTTGGGCGTCTCTGATTACTGGTGGAGGCCTTGCGGGTGATTCAAGGACCAGCTTCTTATTAGTTTTGTTTTGGATTTCATTGAGTTGAGGTCTGGATTTGGCAGTATGAGGAGAAGGTGGAGGTGTGTCGAGAATGTGTTGGATAAGGGAAAGAACAGGAAATGACTGAGTTGAGGATGGTGGATGTGGAGAGTTCTGTGGTCGGAATGTGGATTTGGGTAAATCTGGGGCGGCTAGAAGGGGAGGCATGGAGAGCTTGTCCGCCATTCGTTCGTCCTGCAACTGCAATTTAGCATCCAACTATGAAACTACTCGTGGAATGGTAGTTTCTTTGATGAAATTGCGAAATATCTGTGCAACAGTGAGCCATCTAATAACCTGATCTTCGCGGAGCACTTTTCATTTCGTTTGTGTTGCATATGTTTACAATTTCAGCCATTCCAGGCATAAGTTGCTAAAAAATTCCTAAATATTACGTGTCACTTAAGGATAAACGTTTTAGGGTTTTAGAATTTTGATTTTTTCTTTTATTACCACTTTTCGAATTTGGAAAAGTATACGAGAAAGAAAAAAGCAATTTACACTGACAAAAGTGTTATTTTTAAAGTCAAAATAGGTTTAATATTATTTATACGATAAGATTGTGTAATATAAGATTTAATATTTTATTGATTTAAATTAGTTATTATTTAATTTTAAAAAAATATTTATAAATATTTAAATTATAAATATTTCCTCAAATACCTCTTAGATGTAACGTAACGGATTATTATTTAGATATAGTTTCATATAGATTTTTATTTTAAAAAACCAAATTTTTTTATTTAAAAAAAAAAAAATGAATTATTGGCCCTTCTTCAAGTTTCTCTATCTATAATTTATATAAAACTTTCTATTTTGAAAATATACAAATTTAAATATTTTGCATATCTCTAATTTATATAAGTTTTTAATTAATTATTTCAATGTTATATTAGGGAAACAATAACTTAAATTTAAGTATTTTATATTATAATATTTTTAATCCTTAATTCAATTTAAAATTTTAGGTGTTATTTCTTTTATAATTATGTATTTCTCTAATTAAATAAATAAGAAAGAAAAAAACAATATTTCAATGTCCACGAGGTTAAAGATAGTTTATGGGACAAATTGTTTCTTCATGTGCTTGACGTATTCAACCATATTCGGCCCTTTTTCTGTGAAGCTTCACAATAAATGCTCCCAGCTTCTCAACAAACCCCTCACTAAATAGATTATCCCAAGAGCTAGCTGCCAGCATAACTCTCTCCTGCATAACTTTCTTTGTTGCCTTTGAAGGCCTACCTGCATAACTTTCTATGTTGTCTTTGAAGGCCTCACATTCTAAAATGAAATGTTTTTCTATTTCCACTTTTCCGAAAGAACAAAAAATGCATACTCTTTTCTCCCACACTTCTTTTGGCCTTTCCCAGCGCTCTCATTCACAATGGTGTTGATGAGTATTAGTCTTTAATTGAGCAATAAGAATTTTGGATCTCTAAGAGATATTGGCCTCTATGTATGCTTTTGGTTGATGACTATGAGTAGGATTAAACACTTCAATATAGTACATTTTCTTTCTTCCTAGGTCCTTATCCCAAGTACGCTTGTGGAACTTTTTCATAACAAGAGCTTTTATTTCTTTGTTGTTTATGGGACACGCGTTCAAGCAAATACCCCATTTACTAAATCATTTGTTATTTTGCCACATCCAAGTTTTTTTTTTTTTTTTTTTTTTTTTTGCACAATTTGTCATTAAAGACAACCTTAGGCCATCTACCCTCTTCCATTTACTCAATTTTTTTAAATACCTTATGACTCGCATCATCGCAATTGCTTCAATAGGAGCAACCCCTATTTCACTTAACAAGATAGCATAAGGAATTGCACTTTTAATCTTGAATTTGTTTGTAATCAAACGGTTCTGAATTTTCTCAATTTGTCTCCACTGCATGTCGGATGTACTGTTGGCCCATAGTTCACAACCATAGAGAATCATCGGAATCACTAGAAGCTCAAGAAGAGTTTGAGTGATTTTCCAGTCCCATAACTCTGCCTCTCTACACCTATTTTGGAAAGCATAAAATGCTTTCGAACCCCCCAAAGTTCTTTTCTTTCTACAACCATCCCAGCTTAGATTTTCGTTAAAGTCAATCCTAAGGTATTTTTATCCACAACTTCTTCCAGAATGTTGCCTTCAAAATAGAACTTATGCTGGTTATGTTTTATTTTCTTAGAGAAAACCACTACTTTCATTTTGCTGACATTGACTTGCATCCCCACACTTCTACAAAAATGCTCAAGGGATAGTAAGTGCTCTTGCAAACTAAGACCCGATTTAGCAATTAGAATAAGGTCATCTCCATACAAAAGAAACCTTATAACAAATTTGCCCAAATAGATACCATCGCCCCCTTGCGAATTTAACCACTCCTCAAGCTTGTCGATATATAAAACAAAAAGGGTGGGAGACAATGGGCAACCTTGCTTGACCCCAATATCACTTCTAAAACTTTTAGAAATGTTTATTGAAGTTCTAATTTTGACTTTCACCTCTTCATAGAGCCTATGCACAACTACTCTCAAATGTTTAGGAACCCCAAGTTCCTTCATTCCGTGCCAAATATTATCCCTAGGAACCGAGTCAAACTCTTTTCTAAAATCAACAAAGCAACAAAGGACTTCTTCCTTTTTCTCCCAAAATTTTTCACTGATGTGCCTTAAAGTTATATAATGATCAACTGTGGAATGTTTAGGTCTAAAACTTGCTTGCCCTTTAGCATGCTTATCTCTTTCTTCTGCCCACTTGCTAATTTTATTTTCTAACATTCTTCCAAATAGTGTTGCAAACAAAGGGTTTATCATGATGGTCCTATAATTGGAGGGATTATTGACGTCACCGCTCTTGAAAAGAGGTATTGCCACACTAATTGTCCAATTTGTCGGGAGCCCCTCTTGTATGATGTTGTTGAAAATTTTTGTGTTGTGAGGTGCAAGGATCTTTGAGCCACACTTCAAACAAACTATAATTATAAAAAAAATTGTAAAAATATCTATATTAAAAAATATTGATGTCAAATTTCCAAATTTATTTCAAAGAATCTTGTAATTTCTTTGTAACCAAACAAAATTAAGGATTACAAAATAAATCATTTAAAAGTATTTTTTCTATCTAATTTTGTGTAATTATACAAAACAACTAGTATAAATATCCAAAATAATTTAATTTGAGATATCATATTTTCAACCATGAATAAGTTCCATGAATGACATAAACATTTCTTATTTAAAAATAGAATGTCTATGAAAAGTAAAACAACCATGACTAAGTTCCATAAATCACATAAGAATTTGTCATTTAAAAATAAAATTCTTTATGAGAACCAAAAGTGTATTTAAATTAGAAAGATGGTGCATAGTGAATTGAAACATGAAGTTTGAGGAGTTATTAAACTATTTGTAGTCATTATATTTGGCATTTGGCTAGTTTTATGTGTGTGTTTGATTTGAATCGCTTTCATTGCACTCTTCATGCACACATTAGTAGATCAAAGTCCACTCACTTGACATCCTTAAGACTAGAGACTAATCATTATGGCTATGGCCATAAGTTTACACCTTAACCTAATGTGATATGCTTAAAACCATTTCTCATTCCTCTTTGTCCAATTGCATGATCTTTTTCTCATTTGTCCCTCCCAAGGATGGATATAGAAGGGGTAAACCCCCTTCACTCTATCAAAGTGGCCTTCTAAGGTTTTATCTCTATTAGATTTTGGTAGCATTAGATAGGTGTTCTAGTCTCGATTTGTGTGTAAGAGGATAAGAACACAAGATCTCCAAAACCCAAAAAAAAAATCGTGAGATAAGATTGTGAAACACCTTAATTAAATTAATTGATCAATAATTAAAAATGCCTAAGTCTAATTAGGAAAATTAATTAATAATTGGAATTAAGGAAGGAAGATTGAGAATGTTATAGAGACTCACATGAATCGAGTCTTAGATGATCTTAGTCGTTGATGAGGATATAATCATGATTGTTGAAGCTCTTACAAGAGATTATAAGAGCAAGTTGATGGGATGGAGATATACACAGTTGCGAGAGCAAGAGCAAGGTAGATCGAGCTACACAGTGCACATAAATTCAATGAGGGAAAAGTTCAAGCCAAAGGGAGAGCATCAGAGGGAGGGAGCAGCAGAGAGAATCCTGGAGGAGTTTCCTAGTGGTTTTCTAGTGTCGGAGAGGCAGGAAAAGGGAGGTTGAAATCTTCTGTAGAGAAAGTCATCTAGGTTGTGCGAGTTAGCCAGTCCAATTGAGTGAATTGCCTAGAAGGGTGTGTTTTAGTTGTCAGAGGCCAAAAAGATCATCCGGAAACCAGAGAAAATTTTTCCAATGGCGGGAGGAGGCTAGACGGCCCAGTTTGAAGTTGATTTAGGGGTCGTATGACTTGCCCAAGCCAGCAATGTGAGCAACCAGAGAAGCAATGCGAGCAGGTCAAAGGGAGGCCAAGTTATTTTGCAGAGGGAGTTTTTATCCTATTTATTTTGGCCAAATTATTTGCTAGAGGATTGCAAGTTGGGCATCCAGATATTGTACTCAGATTTTTATTGTTGCATAGTAATAAAATAAACCCTCTTTTTTTCCACCATTTTTCCCTTTGGGGTTTTTCTGAGAACTATTGTTCAAAAATAACTGTCATTTTTATTGTAGTTGTGTGCATCTATTTCTCAGTTCTTGATTTTATTTTCTACAACGTTTTTATGGTGAAGATTGCAATTGTGAGTTATTCGTTAATTGTTGTAAAAAATTAAACTATTAATAGTTATGAGAATAATATACATTAATTGCAATCAAGGAATTTTCACATGATATTAGAGTAGCATTGAAGATCAGATCAGAGGCTCATAAGTGAGAGAAGCAGAATTGCGCAGTTTCATAATGATATCTGAGCACAATTTCTTCAGATCGACATAGGCTAGCCAGGTAGTATGAATTATTGGGCATAAATCGGTTTCCAAAGACAGAGTGAAGGAAAAGTTTGATTTTCCCAGAGAAAAATTTCAGCAAGAAGTGGATTTGTCGAATAAAAGGTTCCGATGAGCAGATCAGTTAGTTCATTAACCAAATTTGGGCGTCAGAGTTTTGCAATAAGGGTTTTTTTTTTCCCACAGCATTGGAATCTAGGTTAGGGCCTTAGAATAATTGACGCTACTAATCCAAATACCACAACAAACTATTGTGCATAATGGAATATAAATAGCAGTAAATCAACATGTGCACCAAATATAAAAAATTAACAATTTTCAATAACCCAACTTCTTTATATTATCAATCTATAATACAACTGTCTAGCACTCTCGTACCAGATATAATGGCCCTCATACATCCATTGATGCAATAATACAAACTAGGGTTTGGTGTCAACCCTTCAACAACCAATCTACCCTGAACAAGATACAATCTGACCTCCTAGCTAATGTAGCATGCCTCACAGCTCCACTAGTCATACCCTGAACAAATATGCCTAGTCTTTTGGCTCTCAATCTATAACAACACAACTTCACCTCTATCAATGATCTAGGCCCTTTAGGTCACTGAACACGACTCCAATATGGCCTCTAGCTGATCATATGTCCATTTATGACTCAACACCTTAGGTCTTCACATTTTCCCACTTGCTGCTCCTTTGTCCTTCAAGAAGCCAACACCTTTGGGACTTTTTTCCCACTAGTTACTCCTTATTCCTTCAAGGACACAACTCTTAGGGACGTCTTCCCATTATTGCCTTCTTATGCTTCCTAATGAAGACAAACTTAGGGCATGGAGGGCTACCACCTATCATTATCAAAAGTCCTTCTTCAACAATGAACTTGGGTTGGTCAAATTGCTCCATTTGACCTCCTTATTTCATCCTTCAAAGATCAGTCATTGAGTTGTCCAAATCTTCACCCTACTTACAGTTGTCAAATTCCTTCTTGCCAACTAATCTAGGGCTACGTTGGGCACCTACTTGCTTCTCTCCAACAACCTTAAGACACCTAATACAATTTGTCCAATCTGCACCTTCTATCCTTTAGCAACACATCAACAAATGGATACAATCAAACCTCATTTTCTACTCCACGTGTCCTTATCTTTTCACAAATCTGGTTAGGGCACACGTCAACCCTAATTCTCTATTGCAATCATAGTGTTTCACCCTCTAAATCAGGCATAAATCCTTCGTTGCTCCTTGTTAGGCATGCGACCTAGGCTAAGTTGCCTTGTAGGCCTCTTGGCCTCCTCCAAAGATGAGATATGTTCCCTGTAATAATACAGAACTCTTTGCGACCTAATTCAGAGGGAAACCAACCCTTGATGTGATGCTCCTTGGATGATCCAACCAACTGTGTAATACTTGGTCCCAATCCTTCACTTATCCTCCTACAAGATGTCCTTCCATATTTCCAAACTTCCTTAGATCTAAGAAGGACCATTGTGAGGGACTCGAACCTATCTAGGGCAATCTGAAGCAACCTAAAACACCTTCCAACCCACTCCAATAGATCTGAAACTACTTGTTGTTGCACCTAATGAATGTGACCTGGTATGTGAAGGTTGGTCAGCTACTCAACCTTCCAAAAACCTATATTCCATCCACCTATAGCACTTCCTTGATTCTTGGTCTGTTGGAGAAGATATACACATGTTTTGTGCTTAGATTTTGTCCTCACAGTCATGGCCTAATCTCCTCCTTTCGATGTTGATGCATCTGCCTAAAACTACACCAAAACAGTCACAAGAATACCGTTAATCTCTCCTTCACTTGGTCATCTAGGGTTGTGGGTTCCTTAGGTGTATTCGACCTCCTATTTCATACTTCACATGAGGAATGAGTGACTTTATTGGATGAGGAATGAGGGTCCTCCTCATTCCTTTTAATGTTTTTCCTTAGGGTAACATCTAGCCCAACCTAGGTCCTTCCTTCAGTCAAGTCGACCCTCTTTTTGTGCTACTTTTCCCGCACAATTACATAAAGAAAAAAAAAACAAAATTCTCCCAAACCATAAGGTTTGTCTTTGCTTCAAGTGGCTCCTTGCTCCTTTAAGGATGCCCTACAATCTCCAAATGCCAAGTTTCCAAATCTCTTCATGGATTTGGCCCAACACATTTGGGTGCAAAACCTCCAACCTTATGTTCTTAGCCCACAAGTGACTGTGTGGTGCCAATTCCTCCACAACCTCATCCCTTAGGGTTTGGAATACCTCCCAAACTACAAATCAACACTCCCTCTTTGTGAAGGAGGTAATTTAAACACTAGGATGTTTCCATCATCATCACTGAAAAAATTAGCCCATCTGGCATCCATCACTACAATATATTATGTAGAATGAACCACTCTATCTCGGTAGTGCCTCTACCTCATCTCATCTTAACCTGAAGATCTCAACACTTCCATAGGGATACTACCTTTGAAGCTAGACTCCCTCTGAGTCTACAAGATCTCCTTTGGCTCAACCTGCTAATGAACTTGTGTCCTACAAGGCCAGTGTGAGTTGCAGTCGAACATGGGCCATCATGACCACAACCCAATCTTGCAAGCACGCATCCTCTTAGATCAAATACAACACATGCACATCCCTCCAATCTTGGATATGCAACATCACAATCCAATGAAGAAAATAGCCTACCAACATCCTATCTATCACATGAACCAATCTCGATCATACCAATTTTGTACATGCCAAAGCAATCCTCGAGCTATCTCAACGATCCATGACAAGTCATAGGAAGTCCATGATCAACAACCTTCTCTACAACAACTTGTTGTTCACCAAGTTCACCACCAATCCACCAGAACTCCCAGCCAATTTCATTGCCAAGCAAGTCAAGACCACATCTCCATGTCTTCAGTCGAACCCTCTGTTATAGCACCATTTACCACTCTTGGTATATATGATGCTTTGTTTATGGCCTAGGGAAACCCCTCCTTCTAGACTTGGTCCAAATATATAAAAAACAGTGTTTTATTCCATGTACGCTACTTTTCCCTGAGCTAAAAGCGTGTACATGTGGGTCAGTCAATACCCAACCCGCGTCTATGTATTAAAACACTTAAAAAAATAAATTTTCTTAATTTTGGGCAGAGTTCATGGGTTTTACCTATTTATTACCTCTTACTGCCTGTGGCCCAACTGTTTCCCAACTAAAAAACTAATTGGGAGAGGTATAAATAGACCTCTATGGGAAGGCCTTAACGAGGAGGGGAGGAGATAGAGTTATTATACTGAGATTATCCCTGACTGAGTCTGATGAATCCCTGTGCCTCATGCACTTCCCCGAGCTTCAGGAAACCCTTATTTCCTTGATTATAGATATCCTTCCTTTTGCTTGTGATATCATTGTGTTGGTGATGGAAGAAGATTGTTGAAGGCTAGGATAGGATGAATCCGGAGGACGGTTCCGCTTGGAGCTAGAGAAAGACTCAGGTGAATTCTCTCCATGTTATTTATAGCTTACTGCAATAAAAGAAATGTTATCTTGTTTTCGAAATTAACTATGTCTATGCATCAAATTATGTTTTAATTCATATATGAATGTCATTTTGATGTATGATAAATCGTTTGTTTATATGATATAAAGTCAATTTTGTGAATATGCTCTACTTTTATACTACTATGTGTGTTCGAATTGAATGATTTTCAGGTTTGAAGAACATTGGGAGTTGCAGAGGGTCTGAACCCTATGGGACCTACTCGAACGAAGGAAATCCGGGTACGGTCACTCTTATGTAGTTTGATAATATAAGCATCTTGCCTGAGCTGTTAGAGTATTTCTTGTTGTAGTTTTCTTCTGCTCTGTTGGGGTTCTAACCCAAATCCCTAGGGTGCTTTCACTTGAAATAGAATTGGGGACTCCGCTGGGGATAACAATCTTGTTATTCCTAGTTTGGGTTGTTCATTCTTAATCAAGGCTTAGTCTTTGGTTTTCTTGCGGTTACAGTCTTATTTGGTCTACTAGAGTCCCAGGCCTCAAGTCTGATCTTTTGGATCAGACTTTGTTTTTTATTTTTTCTTGCAAAGCTTTGTATACTTTCTTTACTTTGTTTATAGTCACATATACATGCTTGTTTCTGTAAAGTGAACTCGTGTATACGCGAGTTTCCTGTGCCAGGAGCGTGTGTGCATGCTCCCGTGTTTGCACACAGTCGTGTATGAAAATTTTTGCATTGTTTTTTCAAATCTTTCAACCCAGATAGATTTGTTCCCTAGTCTTTTTAGTCTCTGTGTGGTCAATTGTTGTCTGAAGAATTTAATTACTTTGCAAGCTTACTGTTTCGAAGTCTCTTCCTCATTGAAAAGATTTGGCCTAGGTTTGCTTCTTTAGCGAGTTTGTAATTTGTGTTTTCGCACACAAGACTTCATCTTGAAGTTCTTGATTGTTCTGGTTCTCCAGAACACGAGATTGTTTTAAGTTTCAGTGTCAAGCCCAGATTTCAAATCTACTTGCTTTGCTCTCCTTTGTTTTGTGGCCTCATAGCTTTTCTTGCTTTTTGAAAGTCTTTTTAATGAATTTGGAAGTATTTATTTCCTGGCTTCTTGGTCAATTTGTCAAACTTTATGGCGCTGTTTGGGTCGTTTTGTACAAGTTGAAGTCTTTTTGCTCAATTTTCCTTTCATTTTCGAGTTTGTAACTTGCAAAGACTCCTTATGCTCTTTTTTCGATCTTTTGAGTTTTAGTAGCATTTAGTGATTTCAAAAAGTTGTTTTGGTTGCTTCTTTAAAAAAGAAAAGATCTCAAAAAACTTTGTTTTGTTTTTCTTTTGCCAAGTTTGGTTTATGGTTTCTTTTTGTTGTTGAAAGTGAATTGCGATCTTTTACAATTTGTCCTTCTTGTTTGGAGAGAATTTTGTGTTCATAATTTGTATCCTCTTCAGTACTTAAGTTGGCTCATTGTTAGTTATAAACAATTTCTTTTGCTTTTTGAGTGTTATTTAGGATCTTGCATCTCCATTATATCTTCCATTAGGGTAGTTTGCATTGTTAAAGCATTCATAGTCTTTTATTTTTTGTGTGTGTGAAGTGTGTTTCAAGAAAACAAGAGAAAAAGTACTTTTCTTTATAGAAGTTTCATAGAACCCGTATAGAGATCTATTTTCATCGAAGAAAAAATGATTGCATTCATGTAGTTAGTTTTTCATTGATTTCTGTTACGTCATACAAATATCACTGGTTTCACTCCCATCTTTACCCTTGACTTAAAGAACAACCATTAAAATCAAGAGATTAATTAAAATAAACTAGAACTTTTATGTTGTCATCAGAATACACCAACAAGTTTAGGTTTATTAGGGCCTTGGATTAGGAGAGAGGAGAGTGAACTCTCCAAGGCCGCTCAAAATTACAAAACATAGAAGTTTTATTAATGAGATAAATCCAATAGCATTAGGGAGATCGAGAAAGCTCCATAACTAGGAGTAAAGCACGAGGGAGAGTGAAGATAAGGACAAGAGATACCCCCTCTCTTACTTGTTGGATCCTGCCTCATGACTATTTTTCCCGGCTTCTAATACGAGTTGGTGACCATAGTTGCCTATCCTAGGGATCACACAGGTGGCTACGGAAGGGAATCCCGTGGCACCTGAGGCTGACGTTGTATCACGTTCAGCAGTACTTCTATAGGGTGCCCTTGCGAAGCTTGGGTGCTTGCACTGGCAAAGGCTATTGTCTGGAGGTCAACGTAATTGCCTCCGATACCTTCGCTGGTAGGCCTAGGCCATCATTATACCAGACTATCTTCAGAAGGTCCCTTACTTCACTTTCTTGTATTTTGGTGTCCAATCCTCATCACCCGAAGCGGAAATATTTGGAATTTGCTTGATTGGTTGTATATTTAGGGATTTTATAGTCGAGTGCTCTTTGCTCTTTGTATATAGTTGGCTTTAGTTATTTTTGTTGTCACTTTTGGACTTTAGATTCTAAGTGACTGAACTACCACTCCACCGATCTTGAAAGGCTTTTGATCTTTCTTTCGAAAGTTGTGGAGTTGCCTCCTCAAGGGCAAAGGTTATGATTGTGCATATATCTTCCTTGGAAAGTCATTTGTACAATCCTATAAGGGAAGGATCTACGAATAAGTTAGATATGGTCCATATTCTTGTGGAAACCAACCAAGGTACCCTCCCAAAAGGGGATCCTTGTGCTTTTCCTTTCTTTGGAAACGTTGGTACCCCCTTGATGGCCACTTTGAATATTCTTGGATTGAATGTTGGACTACCAGTTTGGCTATGGTCCACTCTGAAAATTCCTGATGTTCTTGAAGCTTCTCAAATGAATGCTTTATTTCAAGGGCATCAAAATGGTGTTAATTGTCCATCTTCTTTAAAAGAGAAATCTAGTATTCCTTTTTCTCCTCCCTCTTGTAATAAGAGATCTAAAAAGAAGAGAAAGAGGAGGACAAAGAAGAAGACCAGTTCTATCCAATCATCATCAATCTTTGCAAGTCATGTTGGAGATGAACCTTCAACTGCTGCAAGTCATGCTGGGGGCACAAGTCTAGTCACTGCAAGTCATACTAGCAATTCATCATCAACCTCTACTAGTCATGTTGGAGATAAGCCTTCAGCCACTGCAAGTCGTGCTGGGGGCATAAGTCTAGTCACTACAAGTTATAATAGAAAAGAGTCATTAACCTCTACAAGTCATGTTAGGGACTTTCCACCAGCCACTACTAGTCATGTTGGTAGAATGGATGTTGATCAGAAACCTAAGTGTAGAATTCTTAAACCTAAGTTCTCTTGTAAGATATGCAAGGGAGACCATCTTACTCATGTGTGCCCTGGCATTCCAGAGGTACAAAGGATATGGTCTAAGTCTAAAAATTCTCCTACTCCTGAACCTGATATGGTTTCTTAACAGTCTCATCAACCATTGGTTGATAATGTGGTTGCGCCAGTGCAATCTCTAGCTGATTACAGTCCTCTTTTGGGGGGTGAAGTGCCTAACAACAGAGTCTGTTTGATTTCTAGTATAGAGTCTTCTGGTATAGGGGGCATTCCGGTTTCTTCAAATGTTCCCCCTCCAAGTTCTAGGAGTGTCTCCTTTGATTGGGATAGTCTTGTCGAGCCTCATCTTCCTTCTGCTGCACCTTTCCAAATAAAGGTTAGAGTTAATTCCACAAACATCTATTGATGTATGGTGGATGAAGGATCTTCTGTAAGTATTATATCCTCCTTGACTTGGAAAGCTTTGGGTTCTCCAAAGTTGTTGACAATTGAGAGTCAGTTGTTAGCTTATGATAGAAGACCTGGTGAATCTATGGGTGTTCTTCCTCAATTTCCTATTACTTTAGGTGGGAAGATTGTCTTAATCGATATGATGGTGGTTCATCACCCTTTAGACTTTAATATGCTACTTGGGCGTGAGTATGTCTATGTGATGAATGTTGTGGTGTATTCACTCTTTCAAGTGATGTGTTTTCCTCATAAAGGGAATATTGTCACTATTGATTAGCTTGCATATGATAATCACCACCCTAATTCGAATTTACTACAGAATACCCCTTGGTTTGTTCCAAGTGTTCAAGTAGATTCTACCCCACCACGGGTGAATTATGTGGCATTGAAAATCAATGTTCAATTGCTTTTGAGAAGGATCCTTTAACCTATTATTCTCCTTCTTGGGACTTGGTCCCAACAGTTGACCGAGAGATTCTTCGTATAGGGACATGGGACCCTTTAATTCCCTCTTTTGATCCTTGTAGTTCTCATGATTTCTCAGAATTTGATTTTCCTTCACAGGAGGAACTATTTGAAGCCATGAGTTTTGACTACCAAAGGAGTCCTTGGCCCAAACCTCGCAAGGGGCTTGTTCCGAAGAACTATTATGCGTAAGCCATAAGGTTGCGTGGTTCCTTGTACCATATTGTACATATAAGGTACACATTTTCAAGTTTTGTATTCTATAACACAAGATTTTATCTACAGTTTATATGTGGGATGTATTAACTTCTTGTCTAGTGTTCTTATTTATGTCTACAAAACTTGGAAGATTTCTCCTTTGGACATTTGTATGGTTGATTCACTCTAACAGGTATTGGTTCTTGAAACCAGCATATAGGTTAGGTTTTTCACCTACATTGTGCATTTATCAGTTTCCATTCCCATTTTGGCATTAGGATCAACCCCACCAAGATATGATGCAAAACCTTCTCTTTGCCTAGAAGTGTCATGACTTGTGTGGTAGAGCCTACCTTATCATGGGCGCCATAGATAGTACCTTGTTGTCACTTGGCACCCATGCTGAATTTTTGTTCTTAGGCTGGGAAGTCCTCTTTAGTCTCACCATGACTGATGCATTGAAGACACATTCTCCTTTCTCTTGCGCTAATTTCCGGCCTTATACCCTAGAGGCTCCTTTGCGTTGAGTTGTACTGCTGCATTGCATTTTGACTATTTGCACCTTTTCACCTTGAGCCAGCTTCACTTGAACTCGTGTTTAAGCCACTTATTTGACCATGTCTTCTGCAAAGTCAACCATGCAATCACTTAGCTTCTGCAACTTGACGCATCCTTTTACCCATGGAAAGAGCATCCCTTTGAGTGCCCTTGACCAGTTTCGCCTCCCTGCATTGAGCATAGGAATGTTCCCCTCCCAGGAACTAAATGATTTGTTTCTCTGACACTCATTCTTTCCACTATACTATAGCATTCTTTTATTCTTTTTCCAGCTTAAAGAAAAAGACAAAAAAAATTATATATTCCAAAAAGAGCAGGAATGGGATGCCATTTCCATATTTTGTTGGCAGCTAGAGTCATTCGTGTCACCCTTGAACAAAGCACTCAAAAGAAAGTCTCTCCTCCATTGGGGTCAAATTTAGTTTGACTAAGGAGCACCTCAACCTTGTTATTGATCAGTGATCCTCCGATTGGTTACCTCTTCCAATCATATGGAGAGTTTGCTTATGCCTCTTGTATGACAAACTTATACAAAGTTATCATACGCTGCCATATAGTTATCATTGATTTGTACTTTTGTTCAAGGGAATTAAACTTGAGTAGGCCCCTCTACACTGTGTCTTTTGACCTATTTTTCAGTCGGCCATCCCTGGTTGTTAGTGTCATGTTTGTCATCACATCAGTTATATTGGTCCTTTGCTTGTACCGGTTTGAGAAGGTCTCCACTGACTTCTTGCTAGCGGGTCTTGTCCTTATCGACTACGACAAATTGCTCTGAGGGAAGATTTAGAGCCACACCCTGGTCCTATTTTCATTATTAATAGGTCACCTTGTGCTCAACATCGATCAATATCATGGGTCTTTGACTGGGTGGTTTCCCTTGTGTTCAACATCAGCTTTCATTATCACACATTGGGATTTGTGCAGTGCCTTGGTTTCCATTTGGCCCTATTGGTGGATTCCTCATCTCTGTGTCAGCTTTCATTATTGGTTGGTTTAGAGGGTTTCTATCATGCACTAGATACATCTTGTGTACACCGGAAACGTGCTTTAGTTGGGTTACTACATATTTTTCATCTGATTCCTTACACATTATTGGCCTACAAGTTACACTCACGCTAGATTGATGAAGGATGCTTTAATGCCTTCCTTCTAGCATATCTTTTCCTATCAACTACCACTCATTTGCTCTGGGAAAAAGATCTAGAGTCCATTTAGCAGTACCTTGGGGTTTGCAGTCATTAGTGGTAGATTCCTTCGCTATCAACAGTGGGAAACCATCATTGTCTCTTGATTGATAGATTCTTTCAAGTGTTCGACTTCAAATCATTCATTCACACTTGTTAGATTGCACCAGGTACCTTGACTCTCATTATCATTATCGGTGAGTAGTCTCGCATTTGCTAACAGTATACATCAATGATCGGTAATCAAATGATTTCTCACATGGTCGACCTCAGATCATTCATTCCCATTGTGTAGAAATGTACCGCGGTAGTCGATGAAGACCTTGTGATGCATCAACATGTTTTGGTTCACTTGTCAGTTGCTCCTGTTGCTGCTAGTTGACACCATCTACCTTATATGTTGCAGTTCTTCACAACGACATCTTATATGTTGGAATCCAAGTTGTGATGTAGTATCATTTTATTCCATCATGTTCATTTGGTACTATTGGGATCAGTTTTTGACATCAGTGATCAGCTTCATCCTTCAGCATCATTGATCATCTTCTTATATGTGATATTCAGACATGTACTTTTTCGATCATGATCAGATGATCCATTATGTACTTTCAGTTCCTTTATACTAGTATACATATTGGATCCGCTTGTACTTGATATGCGGACATGCGTTAGTTTCTCTTAGCATGGGTATGCTCGCCTCAGACAATAGTTTCTTTCTGATCCCTTTTGATGGCTTGGCAGGCTGAATTCTGGTGAAGTCCTTCTCAGTCTCGGCATGATTCTTTCCATACACTTAATACATTTCGACCGGCATGTACTCCTTCTGACCTCATATATTAGGGGGCATATGTTATAGCACCATTTACTACTCTTTGTATATATGATGCTTTGTTTATGGCCTAGGGTAACTCCTCCTTCCAAACTTGCTCCAAATATATAAAAAACAATGTTTTATTCCATGTACACTACTTTTCCCTGAGCTAAAAGCGTGTACATGCGGGTCAGTCAATACCCAACTGGTGTATATGTATTAAAACACTTGAAAAATTAAATTTCCTTAATTTTTGGTAGATTTCACGGGTTTTGCTTGTTGATTACCTCCTATTTCCCGTGGCCCAACTGTTTCCCAACTAAAAAACTAATTGGGAGAGGTATAAATAGACCTCTATGGGAAGGCCTCAGGGAGGAGGAGAGGAGATAGAGTTATTATACCGAGATTATACTTGACTTAGTTTGATGAATCCCTGTGCCTCATGCACTTTCCCAAGCTTCAGGAAACCCTTGTTTCCTTGATTATAGATATCCTTCCTTTTGCTTGAGATATCATGTTGTTGGTGATGGAAGAAGATTATTGAAGGCTGGGATAGGATGCATCCGGAGGATGGTTTCGCTTGGAGCTAGAGAAAGACTTAGGTGAATTCTCTTCATGTTATTTATAGCTTACTACAATAAAATAAATGTTGTCTTGTTTCCAAAATTAACTATGTCTATGCATCAAATTATGTTTTAATTCATATATGAATGTCATTTTGATGTATGATCAATCATTTGTTTATATGATATAAAGTCAATTTCATGAATATGATTTACTTCTATACTTCTATGTATGTTCGAATTGAATGATTTTCAGGTTTGAAGAACATCGGAAGTTGCAAAGGGTCTGAACCTTGTGGGACCTACTCGAATGAAGGAAATTCGGGTACAATCACTCTTACGTAGTTTGATAATATAAGCATATTGCCTGAGCTGTTTGAATATTTCTTGTTGTAGTTTGCTTATGCTCTGTTGGGGTTCTAACCCAAAGCCCTAGGGTGCTTTCACCGAAAACACCCTCTACTCTATGATGTAGACAATCTCATCTCCATCTGAGTTGCTTCGTTGTGCATACTATGATTCACTAGCCCTTCAAACTTGGATCTGATTCCATGTTGTTTTTCCATGGCACTAGAATCTAGGTTAAGGTATTAGAATAACTGACGCTACTAATCCAAATACCACTACAAACTACTTTGCATAGTGGAATATAAACAACAGTAAATCAGAGGGTGCACAAAATATACAACTTTTTATAGTTTTCAATAACCCAACTTCGTCATATTATCAATCTATAATACAATTTTCTAAGGCTCCCATACCAGGGATAATGACCCTCATACATCCACTAATACAAGAATACAAACTAGGGTTTGGAGTCAGCCCTTCAACAACCAATCTACCCTGAACAAGATACAACCTAACCTCCTATTTGATGTGGCCCATAAAGGTTAGCCTTTGGCTAACCTTTAATGGATGGAAATTTAGGCCAAAACCTTGATCTTGGGGGCCCCACTTGATTGGAACCTTGATGGGATTTATCCTTAGGCAAAATAATCAATGGATGAAACTTTCGGGCAAAAAACCCTGCCATGAAACACTCCTAAGAGTAAAAAAATATATAACTACAAAAAGTCAATAACACTGTTCCCCCGTCTCGATTAAGGCCAAAGCTTAACTAGTTGATAATGGAGAACAACCTTATGGAGTGAGCTCAGTTCACTTTATTGGCCACTTACTGTTGCCTAACCCGTGATGAGATACCTTAAAGGTATCCCACCTTTTCTCTCACTACCGTAAACGGTGTTATGGAGGCCATTGCTTTCCGTGGAGAGTAGGCGCTAGTAAGGGAGCAGTAATTTTCGACGGTAAGCTGGCCATCCAAACCACAGCCCAGTCAAGTACTCATTACAATGAGGTAGCTTCATAAGGGTATTGCTTGATCATAGGGGCCGACAATAGTTGCGGCATTACATGTTTGGTGAGGATTATTTTATTTTTCTACAAACTTTGGTTATCCAACGTTTAACCTAGTATACCTAATTTTGGTGCCACTTACTCGTAGGAATGGCATTGGTGCCACTTACTTGTAGATCTGGATTTTTTTTCTTGATTTACTTTTTTTTAATCTAAAGGGTCGCTTGGGGGGCCTCACAACTCCACTAGTTGTACCCTACACACATATGTCTGGTCCTTTAGTCTTGACCTGTATCGACATAAATTTTCCTCTATCAATGATCCAAGCTCTTTAGGTCACTGAACACAATTCCAGTCTTCCCTCTAACTGATCATGCATACATCTATGACTCAACACCTCGGCTCTTCACATTTTCCCACTTTTTGTTCATTTGTCCTTCAAGAAGTCAACACCTTTAGGACTTGTTTCCCACTAACTGCTCCTTAGTCCTTCAAGGACACAACTCTTAGGGACTTCTTCCCACTATTTCCTTTTTGTGCTACCCGATGAAGACAAACTTAGGGCATGGAGGGCTACCAACTATCACTTTCAAAATTCCTTCTTCAACAATGAGCTTGGGTTGGACAAACTGCTCCCTTGGACCTCCTTTCATCCTTCAAATATCAGTTACTAAGTTGTCCAAATATTCACCCTCCTTATAAATGTAAATTCCTCCTTTCCAACTGATCTAAGGATAATTTGGGCACCTACTTGCTACCCTCCAACAACCTTAAGGCACCCAATACAATTTTTCCAATATGTACCTTCTATCCTTTAGCAACACATCAATAAGTGGAGACAACCAAACCTGATTTTCTACTCCACTTGTCCTTGGCTCATGTGCACTTTTGACAAAACTGGTTAGGGAACATGTCATCCCTAATTCTCTATTGCAATCATAGTGTTTCACCCTCGAAATCAAGCCTAAATCCTTCGTTGCTCCTTCCTGTGCATGCGACCTAGGCTAAGTTGCCTTCTAGGCCTCTTGGTCTCCTCTAAAGATGATATTTTTTCCTCGCAATAACAGAGAAGGCTCTTCATCATAATTCAAAGAGAAACCAACCCTTGATGTGATGATCCATGGATCATCCAACCAACTCTCTAATACTCGTACCCTATCCTTCACTTATCCTCCAAGAAGATGTCCTTCCAGCTTTCCAAACTTCCTTAGATCTAAGAAGGACCACTATGAGGGACTCAAACCTATCTAGGGAAATCTAAAGCAACCTAAAACACCTTCCATCCCACTCCAACATATATAAAACTACTCATTGTTTCTCCTAATGAATGCAGCCTAACACAGGAAGGTTGATCAACGACTCGACCTTCCAAAAACATCTATTCCAAAAACACATTTCTGTGTTCATATTCTGTCCTCATAGTCATGATCTAACCTCCTCCTTTCTACACTAATGCATTTTCCCAAAACTAGACCAAAATAGTCACAAGAATACCCTTAATCTCTCCTTTGCTTGGTAATTTCTGGTTGCGGCTTCATGAGGTGTGTTCAACCTCCAATTTCAGATTTCACATGAGGAATGAGTGATTTGATTGGATGAGGAATGAGGCTCCTCCTTGTTCCTTCTTATACTTTTTCTCAGGGAAACATCTAGCCCAACCTAGGGCCTTCCTTAAGTCAAGCCGATCCTCTTTTTGAGCTACTTTTCCCACACAATTACATAAAAAAATATTTTCTTCCAAACCACGAGGCCTCTCTTGGTGCTTCAAGTGGCTCCTTGCTCCTTTAAGGATGCCCTACAATATCCAATTGCCAAGTGTCCAAATCTCTTCATGGTTTTGGTTCAAACCTTTGGGTGCAAAAACCCCAACCTTGGGTTCTTAGCCCACAAGTGACTTTGTGGTGCCAATTCCTCCACAACCATGCCCCTTAGGGTTTGGAGTACCTCCCAAGCTACAAATATCAACAAAGGGCTTCAGTTGCAGATATGTGTAGGGACACGAAGAGAAAAGCACACTGGAGAGGAATTTCCATAATTTCTTTAAGGGTTTCTAGATCCAATTTCTAGGAGGAGATCCAATGTTTCTAGTCGCAGTAGGTCGTAGTAGTTTTATGTTATGAAACCAACTCACAAAAAGATAGAAAAGATAGTTGAACGCCTTAGAATTTAGCCTCTTCGAGGGGGAAACCTCCTTTACATTACACAAATGAACAATTCTTGGATGATTCAAATGACAAAACCTCCTTTCTATATATAG
>APFE031671189.1:0-25275 GCA_000404065.3 Pinus taeda | reverse complement strand
TGTAATAAGATACAATACAATACATTATCTTGACAACATTTTTTCATGATCTAGTTGAGGCAGGCATTCCCATGCTCAGCTTTATAAATTCATTTTCATGTACATAGGACAGACAATCCTTTGTGTGGCAGACTGATGATTTGGACTCATCATCCTTTGATTTGGATGATCATCTGTTCAAAAATGATGTACATTTGATGTCTTTATATTCCTGAATATATCGCAGCCCGGATGGATGAAACTAGATTCGGGGTCTTCAAAACTTGTTCAATCTTCACTCGGAGTACAAGTCGATCCATGTGAAAGATGTTCTATAGTCGAACATGGAAAGATATAGCCTGATTACCAGCCAATGATGTAAGTTGTTAACAGGCACGAGAGGAATCACCAATAATGACAATGACCCTCAAGGTACTATAGTACAATTCGTGTGGTGTGAAAAAGGGACTTGGTGTCGAACACCACACAAAATCTCTTGGTTGAAGGCCATTGATGTAAACCTGTCGCTGAAAGTGAGAAACTTTCCATTGAGGCATGCAAGCTTCAAAGTACTAAAAGGGGTTGTTCCTAGGTCGACTTCTTGGATAATGAGTTAATGTCGACAAGAAGCGACCCGTCGTAGGAGGGCCTTAATGAATCCCACATCTATGACACAAAACGGAGCAAATGATTTTGTGGAGATGAAAATGATCTGATGATATAAGGTTTAGGGTGGCGGTCATGAAAGAATGGAGCGTGAATGTATTGTTGCGGATGAGACATAGGTGAATTCTCTGAGTGACTTCTCTTGAACATACCAGTGACACTGACATGGATTGGTAGCGTTAACGCCAAATATGGATGGTGTGATGGACCAATGGTGATATGACCGGTGAACGGAATAACCCAACCCGACTCGGATGGAGTGAAAGTGTCATGTTCAAGAGTGACTTGCTACCAATAAAGTTTCTTCAAGTTGTCTTCCCAATTTTCCCCAGTAATTGCTGACCAATACCTTTTTATTTTTATCAAGCTTGAGGAGGATAACATATGCTTGTTCTATAATCCACCCTTCGAGCAAACCCGTCGCTATGTTTTAACGAGCCTAGCGACAATGAAACTTGTCCTCGTCCATTTGGACAAGTTTGTCGCTATTGATTTTAACGAGTTTAACGACAACGATAACTCGGTCCTTTTTCAATTTTAGAGAGTCTAAAAAGGGATGGAAAGGAAGCTCCAATAATCCTTTTTCATCATATAATCCCTTAAGTCCGAAAAAGTATAAAATAATATGAAAGGGATGAATTTTCGATAGTTTTAACGAGCCGAACAAGACAAGCGCTCGATCTTTTTGTGTAATAATCCCTCAGGTCCAAAAAGATTAAAATCTAGAGGAGGGATAACACTTCTGATGAATTTAATGAGCCGGAGAGGCCAATCGCTTGGCAATCTTTTCATATTTTACGAGTCAGATGAAAAGAGCTTAAAGGAGACTCGTTTTTGAGGAACGAGTGATGATTTTGGGTAGTAGCTGATTCCAGGTAAGGTTTGGAATTTTCCAATCACGGCAGTGTCACAAGCATGGCTAACAAGATCACTCTTCGCAGATGTTCCTCAAAAGGGTAAACAATCAAATGGAGGCATATGATCGGCTAAAACAGAGTGGAGGTGATGATGAGAACACGGCCAAGGCTCAAAAGCTGATGATAATGCGTTCGCAATGGTTATTTACCGGAGATTGGTTCATTTTTTAATGAGCTTAAACTCTTGGGGAAACATTTGCTCATTGCTTAGGTTTAATTTTTAATGAGCTTGGACTCCACATAAAAACTGCTCGTGCCAGTCATATAATAAGTATATCTCATCGATAGGTTCAATTTTTATGGAGCTCGCACCATTCGAAAATTTGCTCCGCATCCTTTCATTATGAAAGCTAGGAGTAACCAATCCTACAAGTTTAAAGGGTTTGAGAATCTACAAACTAAGAAAATAAATGGTCACTCTTCACTTGCATGCAAAAAGGTTTGCATGCCCCCAGATATAGTAAAAAAATTCCAGGCTACCATATAGAAGTTCTTGCATCTGCAAGATAGTTTCCATCCACACCACAGATAGAAACACTTCCTGGCTTAATCCATCTGGAAAAGGGTTGTTCTAAATCCCAACCACCTAACCTTGACAAGGGAATCTTATTCCGGTCTAATTCTGGACGGGTATCAGACCAGTAATTTTCCTACGTGGAAACCTACTCTATACCTAGAGTTTCCCTGCCGGAGCAGGCCAGGGTGCATGCCCCCTGGGATTCAGTCATGTCCTCCCGAATCACTCGCACTCTTCAGGTGGATGGACTGGAGATTGATGAGACATTCCTTGCATGAAAAGACCATTTAGGGATGGCATTTGACTATTAGCTATGTGTGAGCCAAGGAACGAAAGCTAGTCTATGAGCTTGACCACTCGGCCTTCATGCAAAAAACATATTACTCTAAAGAGTGAGGAGACGACGGCTCCCATGTAATAAATATAGTCACGCCAAGGAGTAGATTGTAATCTAGCGGTCCTTGGACTACCATTACGTTCATATGAATGGTTTTCCTTCTCAAAGTAATAGGCACATTTGGAAGGATCCCTAACGGTTGATTGGTTCCTTTGTCAAAGCTTGTCAGATTTCTCATCTCAGGCAGAAGCGATGGCGAACCAAGCGCTTTCCAAGTAGTTGAGGAAAGGATACTCATAGAAGCCCCTTCATCTATGACAGTACCAGCCATGACCATTCTGTAAGCTTGTACAATGATTCAGAATGGTACACTAGCCAATAAACAAGGTATGCCTAGAAGATTCCAATCGAAGGAAATGACTAGGTTGCTTGGAGGTGGGACCGAATAGATGGCCAGATACGACTTTGATGAACTTCCTTCCTGCGGTAAAGGAACGGGTAGAATGCCCCCATGTTCATCAGAGTCTGTGTTTACGAAAAGAATTTGAACAGTGTCGTTCTCATTCTCTCCGGTGACTGTATCATCTGAAGATGGACCTTCTGAACGCAAGACCGGGTCAACTGCCGCCTCGACCTTTTGACTTGTCTGGTGTGGATTCAGATGGTTTATCTTCAATGATAGATGCTTCGGCCGGCCACAATGGTGTGCCAGCCAGATTTTCAACCAGTGATGGACTCGGCAAGAGTTTATTATATCCAGGAGGAAGCCGTAGTGGTGAAGCCGGACGGTTATCCAATACTCTTTTAGCTTCGTCTAGGAAGGGACAACAGTGAACGATGTGATCACCTTCACACAGTTTACAAGAAATTTGCATTTCCTTTTCTCTCCAGATACTTCGCTTTCACTGGTTGATGGTGTACTTTCAACATGATCATCAAAGGTTGACGACATCGGATTGTGCAAACGAGGAGACCAGTCCCTTAAGATCTGAGGGATGCAATGACAATCTCGATGATAGTGGTCTCCTTTGCAAATGAGAGATGGAGATTTAGGTTTAGACGGTGCAGTGTGAGGATTTTCGCTAGACGATGCATGGTTGCCCCCTTTTGCTTTTGGCTCCTTCTTCTTCTTTTCCTTTTTCTCCTTCCACTTCTTCTTCTTCTCAGTTACTTGATCTTTAGATTTACCAGCTTCATCTAGCGAAGATGAAGGAGGAGAGGGAGAAACGGATGAAGTAGAAGGTTGGGGGGTAACTCTAGTATCATCTAGTTGCTGATTTGATTTCTCATGAATCGCAGTGGTTTGAACGACAGAGGTCGAGAAGAGCCATATCGGCAAGCCGATTGTCAGTCCTGGAAGTGACAATGTAGCCATATGAGGTGCACCAACATCTCCCCAAGAGGAGAAGGGACTAGGATTTCCTCCAAGGGGAAACCCTTGGTTGGTGGAATCCATTTTCTCAACCTAAGATCAGCAAGGGAACAATGACGTTATTCTGATTAAAATAAATTTTAGATGCTTTGACACAACTTGTTTTTTCAATTTTTAAGAGTTGAGAAAAAACAAAAGATGACTCTAGTCGCCTTCGATTTTTAATGAACCTGAAGTGACAAGTGCTCAGAAGGACCTTTTCCTTTAAGGAGTCTGAAAAGGAATGAAAGAGAATACTCTAGAAATCTAGACAGAGGGATTACCAAACCAATCACAAAACTGCAGAATACTTTTTACGATACGGCAGTCAATCTTCCCGAATGCTGTGTTCAGTGCATTGCGATCGATAGGGCGGCAAACACGGCTTCCTAAGGATGAAGGATATAGCCTATTGTGGTCTCCCAATATATACTCGACAGTACGTGAGAGCACAAGTCTGTACTGGCACTTGTCATCTCAAAGAGGAGGAATCACCCAACCAACAATGAAAGCGACAGTTACCAGGCTTTACAATGCCAGGATACGTCTCTAGCCTAGACTTCTAGATGTTGTGTGTTAGGTTCCAAAGCGTTTTTAGGTTCATTAAATTTATTTTACAGTTGATCTTGCTTAAGAAATTTGCCTTTTAGGTTCACTGCGTGAAGTATATATACAATTCCTAAAATGCAATCTAAGATGATAAACAATCATTTAATCTTCTTTTTGCAATGAAAATCAAAGCTACTAAGGAAAGAGAACTGAGGGTCTTTCAACATAGAGCACAAAGCACACACTAGATGCACTGTCCTAAATCAACAAGCAGTCTAAATGCAAATGCACATCCATGTATTTGTTTTCAGCCTTCTTAATGTGTGAATGACAAGAAGAATGCTAAGTACAAATTTGAATTATCTTTTCAAAGCGACAATACTAACAATTTTTCTTCAAAATACGAAAGGAAGATAATGACGACACTTTGCGATTTTGAATTTAAAACTGCTTTCGACACTTGAAAAATCACTAATTCAAATCTAATACAAGAGTAACAGTATAATCGACTATCAAGAATAATAGGATTCTCTTCTATGACTGAAAACGACACTTGCGACACTTTCAAATCAAGAAACGACGGTTTGATTACGCTACTTCTTTGTAAAAGAGAACTGAAAATGGCACACAATACATAAAAACATTTACAGTTCTTTACACAATGGAGGCGAAATGATGGAAAGTAAGGGGGTTTCCACAAGTGGTATACCGATCACAGACAACAAAACTCCTGAATATAGCGGAAGAGAGTGAAGAAAAACCAAAGTCTGAAGGAAAAATTAGCCTTTTCTGACCATCGCACCTGTTACACAGGGAATCCAGTATGCATCCCACCTACTGCACATGGGAGGTGTGATGCATACAAAGTTCCTTGAAGAGAGGGTGCGATGGTACCAATGCGAGACTTTTACTCAGCCTTTGGTCACAATTTGCAGCTTAGTTCAGGGATTTAGGCTGAGCAAGTGATGTTTAGTAAATATAAATCACAGGGGTTGATCTAAAGAGGTTACTAGAGCCACCACTAGGGAAATTAGAAAGTTTGCAAAATCAATTGTCCAATTTATGAACAAAACCCGGAGATAGACTACAGCAGCATTGATCTACTTTGCACTTGCATAGCAAATGTCGTTTGAAGGCTAGCTGGCTTGACTTCAGGCTCCGTCTGTAAGTTTATAAAATAAACAAATATATACAAGCAAACAATCTATTTGCTCCCTAGCGGAGTCGCCATTTTGTTATCGGGAATAGTGTCCACTCAGAGCTGCTAGTCCCACTAAGACTGGTAGCTATCTTAGAAACAAACAAGTTAAAACTACTTTCGCTTTCCTTTCTTGAGAAGTAGATAAGAGGGGAACAAAGGACACTAACCTCAGTCTTGGGCTTGGTTCCTTGCCTGGTTCCTCTCCTTTCTGATAGATCTTTGCCACTTCTTCTTCGTCTACCCAGCTTCAAAGAGCACCTGTGGAATCAAAGTAGCATAATACTATCGAAGAACAGAGATCTACAGTCATAAACAATACATGACCAGATATGTATTGACCACACAAATGCATATACAATCAAACATACAAGAATGTGGAGGAAAAGTTGAATAGCTTTATTAATATAAAGAATAGCAAAGAGGATTACAACCAAATGTTCTGACCCAGCATCATCCTCCAGCATGAAAGCCCTTCTTCACTCATGTAAAGCTTAGATCACCCAACACTATGATGTTGCACCAAGAAACCAACAACACTTCCTTACAATATACAAGATTCTAGCCTCTGGATCTCTGTGATGAGGGATCCATATATAGATGATTGTAGGGGGGTGAATCAGCTTCTGGGATTTTGATTAGTGTCCTCTCTCTGATAGTTCTTGATTCCACTTGGAGATTGATGATCTCTTACTCATCCCTGGTCGAAATCAGAGAGGCAAGCATCAGAGGGGAAGTTTCTGGAAGGTTCTATGATCTTCTACCTTGCAAACTGTCTCTGCCATTTGTCCATTCTCACCCATCGCAACCTACAGAGGGGCCATCTAGTATGCATCACACCCTTTACACTGGGAAGGTGATATGCATCGCACCCTCTGCACTAGGCATTCAGTATGGTCCAATTTTGACCATTTCTAAGCAGTTTTCTGTGGAGAACTTCTGGGAGATGATGTAATCAGCTGACCTTGTTCCTTTAGGTAGTGAAGCAACACGTTTAGGGACTTAGGAGCCCTCAATTTATGGACATTTACGATTGGGGTTGCAGTGCCCAAAAATTTCTATAACATATGATGACCCAATATCCAAGGTGTCGTTATGGAAATAGGATCTAAAATTTTCAACCTTTTCAACTTACTTAAAACCTTAGTTTCACACCACCATTGCGTTCATCTTGTCATGATGATTATAGTGATATAAAACTTTACCTACATCTGACCTTCTGATCAAGATATGTGAACATTACAATTCTGGAAAATTAGAGAGTGCCACATCATCATCCCAACTACATGGTAACCACGTGGCTACACCCACATGGATAATATCCTATTGCCACTTGGAATTTATTTACTGATTTTTTACCCGTTCATGGGTTTGGGCTCCACAACTGCACACTTTGCATCAAAATGCAATTCATTTGCACATAAGCCATCGACCTTATATATATAATATAATATATATATAATATATATATATATATTTAGTACTATAATTTATAATATATATAAATATAGAAGATATATATATATATATATCTATAATATATATATATATATATATATATATATATTATATAATATAATATATATTACCAGCCACTTGACAGCCATCACATGTCGCCAATATTTCCATCTCTTGGGCTCCATTACCTGACTAATTTCCCGTTTTTTACATTTACAAACCGTCGAAGGTTGACCCTTCGATTTGTGCCATTTGTGGGATCACACATTTGCACCAATGGCTAGGCTATTAGGCTCGCATGTCTACAAGAATGGCTTGAGATGACATGATCCCATACCTTCTCAAATCTTTGTCCCACATGCACTTCCATAGAAGTAACCTCCAGGCTTACATTCCCTAGCGGGTCTACACTGTTGCGCCATAAATAATTTTGATTGGTCCTTTCACCTATGACTTCAGCGGTCAAACTCTTGCCATGCTAAATCGGCCTATGTCATCTAGGTATTACCCTCACACAAGATTTTTATGGGCTTCTGAGAATGAGACCTTCTCGCTGACATCATCCTAGGTCTCCCTTTGATCATTGATTTATCTTCTTGATCTCAACTGACCATTACACTGGTTTCGCAATCGATCATGTATCACAACCATATGGGCTAGTGATTTTTTCTTCAAGCCCACGTTCCTGGAGTCCGATAAATCCCACTATGATCATGTATAAATTTTATAGGGCTGAGGATATGGCTTTCGCTATGCCATTTACAAGGTAGCATTTACGACCATGTATTTTCCACGGTTGTTCTGCCCAAGACATGGGCCATAGGAAATATGCTCGAGCTTGGATTTGGTTGTTTTATAAAGGAATTCTCCAACCTTTAACTATATCCATGGTTGGGTCGGGGAAGGAACCTCTCTTCCATATACTGACATAGTAATCTCCCACACTAACACACAATTTACTTTACAAATGCTACCAACACTTACATGAGTGTGTTAAAACTGTGGAGAGAGAGAGAAGCTCTCCTTCTTAAGCTTAGAAAGATTGAAATAGAACTTAATGGAAAATTCTATCAGAAATATTTAAAATAGGATAGGGACTTGTCCATTCAAATTTAATGAGATCCCTAAGCCATTAGTGACTCATAGCCATTAAAAGATCTAGAGGTATATTAATAGAAACCAGAAAAGCTATCTCATGGGAGAAAACATGGCACCACACAATGCCCATAACTTTTATAGGAACTCAACATTACATAGTTAAATAGGAATGTCATTCCCCTTTAGATTTACAAGCCCAAACCACACATTATTTGAGAAATTTAAAAATGTCTCAGCAACAATTTAATCGACCAGGTGAACAATAGATTACATACCATGCTTCCTAAATGATTAGCACCAATTCAAATAAGAAATGCAAACATATTTTCATGGTGATTAAAGAGAATGAGAGGCACTTATCTTATAGAGTGCATAAGTGTTCCAAATGAGAGTGGGACATTAATCTCCTTCCAACCATAGAAGAGTTGCAACCAAGTCTTTAT
The DNA here is from genome assembly GCA_000404065.3 of Pinus taeda. Classification (NCBI taxonomy): domain Eukaryota; kingdom Viridiplantae; phylum Streptophyta; class Pinopsida; order Pinales; family Pinaceae; genus Pinus; species Pinus taeda. The sequence goes on along the minus strand of APFE031671189.1, from coordinate 16,702 downwards.
CGAAGTTGTCACCCCTGAGCCAAATTTTAGAGCTTCAGATTGAAGTGCTAAACCATCTAAGATCACTAATCCCATTTGAAACATGACCTCCAAGGTAATCTTGCCTTCAAATACCAACCAATAAAATAATCAAATGCACAGGGACTTACTTCCCTCAACTGTTCTCAACAATATTTTGTTATCATATCTTAAATCCTGATCTAAATCATTTTCCTCACAGGGGCTTTATTATCACATAGGATCACCTCTTTGAACCATGAGAGAAATATTATTATTTCATGGGAAGGTTCCTTAGTGCCATGATATTGTTCAATTAGTAGGTTCTTCAAACCACAAGCTTCCGAGTGGTTTCTTTAGTTCTAAAGAAAGCCACCCTTGGTGTTTTCGTTAGCCCTAGATAAGGTACTACTCCATTACCAGAGGAAGATAGCTCAATACAAAATTATTAGAAGGTTCTTTAGTGATAATTTTTTGTTAGAGAAACAGGTTCTTAAGACCACAAAATTCCTAGTGGTTTCGAAGGCAAGCCACTCTAGGTGGTTTGTTTAGTCCTTAGACAACCATACCAAGATGAGAGTTCAAGATGGGAAGGATCCTCATATGGATAAGCTACTAATGGATAAACATATCACCTATCCATAGAATGCCTCAAACAGACTCCTCTTCAGTTACTCTTGATACCCATTGTTGTAAGCAAACTCAAACAGTGGAAGGTACTTCCCCCATTTCTTTTATTGATGCATCACATATATCCTCAACATGTCCTATAATAGCTTGTTGACACTCTTTATCTCTCCATCTATATAAAGATGATAAGTCGTGATCAAGGCTAACTCTGTACCTAATCCTGCGAACATCTCCTTCCAAAACTTGGAATTCAACTTAGCATCCCTATCCTTAATCTTGCAAAAATCTCCTTCCAAAACTTGGAATTGAACTTAGCATCCCTCTTTGACACAATCTTCCTCGAGACACGATGTAGCCTCACTACATCTCTGATGAATACCTATGCTACATTACTATCTGAATATGTGGACTTCATTCAAGTGAAGTGTGTAACCTTTGTCAATCTGTCCACTATGGCCATGATGGAATCATGTTGTCTAGTTGTCCTCGGCAAACCTGTGATAAAATCCATGGAGATGACCTCCCATTTCCATTCTAGATTTAGAATCAGCTGCAGTAATCCACCTGGATTCTTACACTCTACCTTTACATTTTGACAATCCAAGTGTCTAGCCACAAACTTTGGCATGTCCTTCTTCAGATTCGGCCAATAATAAAATTTATTCATTGTTGTCGACGTTTTATTGTATCCTAGGTGACATGAATAAAGTTTTGCATGAAACTCTCTCAAGATAGTCTTCTTGAGATTACTATTGTTTGGAACATAGATCATGTCCCTAAATCTGACCAAACCATCTGTTGTAAGGTGATAGTCCACATCCTGATCACCTATACCCTATTGTAACTTGTGCATAAGCTTCATGTATCTGTCATCGTGCTAGCCTTCCTATGACATTTGATCTTCTAAGTCTATCCCATAAGAACTCATAGATGCTATGTGACTCACCTATATTCTCTTGCTAAGAGCATCGACAACCCTATTCTCTTTTACTTTGATGCACCTGATCTCAAAGTCAAACTCATTGACTGTGGCCAACCATCTAGCTTGCTTAGCATTCATATTCAGTTGGTCAAATAGATACCTCAATCCACTGTAATCACTCATCATTACAAATCTCCTTCCAAAAATATAGTGCCTCCACATCTTCAAAGCATGGATGATCGCTTCCATCTCAAGATCACGTGTCATATAATTATGCATGTGCTCATTCAGTTTATGTGACTCATACCACACTACTTGTTCTTTGCGCATAAGGAATCCACCAAGTCCTATCTTGCAAGCATCTTTACACACCACAACCTATTTATTTTGATCTCTCATCTTTAACCTTAGAAAATTTATCAACAACTTCTTCAAGTTCTCAAAACTTTTTGCAAATTCCTCTTTCCATTCAAATTTATTACCTTGCCTCTGTAGTGACGTAATAGGATATGAAATCTGAGAGAAGTTGTTGATTAACCTCCTATAGGAACCTTCTACCCCCATAAATGATCTTACCTCTTCCACATTTCTAGGAGCTACCGACTCCCTAATAGCCCGTATCTTCTCTAGATATATTACTATACCTTCCTTTGAAACCAAATGTACTAAGTAATGTACCTCTATCTAAAATTAATAAAACGCATTTACCGAGCTAGACATATAAATGATGCTCTCTTAGCAATCTCAACATTGTTGCTAAATGTTCGGCATGTTATTCCTCATTCTTAGAATATATCAAGATTTCATCAATGAATACAATAAAAAACTTGTGCAAATAATGATGCAACACACTATTCATCAAGAACATATATGTAGTTGGATCATTCGGCAAACCAAATGGAACTACAAAAAACTCATAATGCCCACACCTAGATCGAAAAGTTGTCTTGTAGATGTCCTCTTCTTTAATTTGTACATGATGATATCCAGATCTCGGATCAATCTTCGATACCACTCCTGTTCCCTTCAACTGATTGAACAAGTCATTAATCCTCGACAATAGATACCTTTTTTTTATGGTCACCGTGCTAAGCTACCTATAATCAATGCATAACCTGAGAGTACCATCCTTCTTCTTCAAAAACAATACTAGTGCACCCCAAGGATATACACTTCGCAAATTTATCCCTTGCCAAACATTTCCTTCAACTCTAAATTCAACTCTACCAACTCTATTGTGATCATCCTATAAGGTGCCTTCGATGCTGGTTTTTTCCCTAGTACTAACTCAATAGAAAATTCCACTTCTCTATGAGGTAGAAACTCTAAAATATCTGTTGGAAATACATCCTGAAACTACTACAATATCGTGTCACTGCTCAATACCTCTCCATCCTCATCCTCCTTACCTTACTAGAAATTTTCACTAAAAATAACACACACTCTTTTCTGTGACTATGTTTTTCCTGCATAGTTGTCACAATTCTAACTGATGTTTCCTTCTTCTTACCCTTCAAGATTATTTCTTCTCCATTTTCATCCTAACACTCAATGGCTTTGTCATAACAATCCACCACAGTCCTATGATGATACAACCATTCCATAGCCAAAATAATACTATACGATCCCGAAGGAAATACATTCAAATGTGTTGAGGTAGGCATACCATTCAACTCAAATGCACAAGCTCCTACCCAATGATGAACTCTTTTCTTTGTACCTGTAACCAACTGCACTAACCAAGATTTTGCATGTACTTTTTTTATTCAAACCACACTTGTCTAACGTTACAATATTAACATAACTATAATTAGATCAAAGGTCAATCAAAATAGAAACAAATTGAGCACAAATCTTACCATCCATATCGATAAAAAATGCCTAATGACCTACCTGTATATTATCCAATGCTGCATATATATGAGGAATTCTCTGCCCAACATCCTGAATAGTCTTCACCTCATGTGCACTATAAATCTAAAACCTACCACACTAACTCTGCTGATATTCCTTCTTAAGATGATCCTCACCAAGTGTCCAACACTTCAACTATACTGTATCGTCACCTCTATTCTGCTGCCCTCCATGGTGTGACCCATGTCCCTATTTAGCCATGTTGATCTTCTTGTAAGGTGTCACATTCTCTTTCTCACCTACATCATGAGGTCTTGTTCTTTTTGACTTCCATTTACCTTTTGATTTATATTTCCCTTTCCAACGTTGTTGTAACTTTGTTTTATGCTTTGATTTCTCATAACAATGCTTTAGTTTCCCATTGACTTCCTCAAGTGATCACGGTTCATTATACTCAATCCGATCTCTAAATTCTAATGGAAATCCACCGAAAAATATATGAACCTTAGCCTTCTAATCCTTAAGATACGATACATATCTCAATAACTCTAAGAATGTTGTCATATAATCCTCATCTATCAATGATCCCATCTTTAGTTTATAAAATTCCTTAGCCTTACTGTCATATTACCTCTCTGAAAATTATTTCTTAATAAAGAGTCTCTTGAACGCATGCCAACTCAACTCCCCCATCCTGATGTCTCTTACCCACTTCACATCTTCCCATCACATATTTTCTTTCCAATTGAGGCTGAAGATAACTATTTTGGACTTTATATTCTCTGTGTACTCATGCAACTCAAAGAAATTCTTCATCCCAAGTAACCATGATTCTACATCTTTCATCTTCTTCAAATCTCCATCATAGGTAGGTGGATTGTATTTCTTAAACTCATCCAAAAAGTATGTCTTGGCACTCCTACTGTAAGGATGATAACATTGATGATTATAGTGCCTGTCCAAACCATAACTAAAATATAACCTGTGTCCATCACCTCTCCTATATGGAGTATCCAAAATCCTGCCATCTTTGACCCCACCATCCCTATCAGACCTGTGCCCACCATGTGATATACTTCCATATGCCCCATCAGTCCTATCCTCCTTCCCATGGCTGATCCAAAGTGGTCCCTATATCTACAATTATGACAAATGCGAAAGGATTGCTGCATTAACCTTTGCTTATTTCTCATGTACCTGAATGATCCTATCATTATATACCTTGCAACTCCTTATTTCTTCCTTCAAACTTCTTAATGTGTATGCTAAGTCAGAAGAGTGCCCAACACCACATTACTCGTCTACCATCTTGCTAGTCATCTTTGATATTCTTCTTGCATGTATACCATGTCAGCTAAACCAAAACATAAACATAATAAAAATTCATCAATATAGTTTGGGGGGGGGGGGGATATCTCATCTACAAGATCAACTAGATTATAATAATACATTTATAATGATATTCATATCAGAATTTAAAAGTCATTTCAACCATTATCTAGTTATTAATACATGACCATACCAACCACATACCATGACCTCATGCATGACAACTATCACCATGCCAATGTATGCATAAAAATATATGAACACTGACACGCATAACCAATGCATCACTGACATATACTCATGATGACAACATATAATGACAACACCATCCACTTTCACATGGTGACACCCCTACGAACATGACCATCACCATGTACACACAAAAAACATATGGACAACAAGCATAAGGAACACATATGCAACTGACATGAATGCATGACAAACAAACACCGTACATCTTCAAGGGGTGAACCATGCTCTTATACCACTCTGTAACACCCTCCTCCCACATTTACCCAAGCTACCTAGTCCATTGGGGTAAATATGCCACGAAACACGACTATGATGTGATTAAACTGCCCATTTAGAGTTAAGGAAGTGGAACCGATGGAAAAAAAAGAATATGTCGTTCAACACATACTACTAAACAACCTGGAGACAATCAACCCTTCGAGGTGCCTAACCCCTTAATAAGCTCAACTTTTCACCAATATAACACCCTAGCCACTCCCTTTAAAATACATGCATGTGACTATAGAACTCCAGTCGCTCCCAAAGTAAGGACAAGCCTACGATTGTGGACTTTTTTAGCTAGTTTTGTGCCAGTGACCCTAGATTTTGTGCCACATTTTCAAGGCCAGGACTCAAGCCAGTACCTAGAACTTCATGAAACTTTAAAAAATAATAAATAACACTAAAAAAAAGTTAGTAATAAAAACATTTGATTAATGAATTGATTGGAACCCTACTATCCATGACAATAATTTCATCAAACATGTCATAAATATGCATTCTAGAGGTCATAACAACAGATCTGAGCATATGGGTCTCATACTTATCTAAGAATCGCTAAGAAGCATTGATGCCTTATCAAAATAGTTGTATTATAATCTATTAAGGCATATATTCATTGTACATTCATTTACTCAGAAAAACATGATGAGAGCCATACATCATGGTAGTCATAAAATATACTCATACTAGCATATAACCAACATAAATAACAAGGATACAATTTCCATAAATACCACATATGAATCAATACATTTACACATGAAACACAAAGGAGAAGAAACTCTTATTAATGAATGCGTAAACTAGATTTGGGACTTCCACGTACCACCTGATCATAGATTAGCTAAACCAAACCTTTCTTTCAGCCAATCACCTCCGTGCCATATTAAAATCATTAATGTGGTAACCATAACCAAATTAAACTAGGGCTTCCCTAGGTTAAACCACCTCACCCTCATCAATAGAAATAGGCTTTACTGCAATCCCCACTGGATCACTGGGACCTCCATAAGCATGGATGCACCAGATATCTCCACCTACACCATGTGTAATTTTCCTATCTCCTTGTCTCTAGGCTTAATCGTACATCCCTCCATACGATGGTCAACAATCCATATGCCTAATCAAGACTCCACCCTCCAGGCTTTACTATATATCTCGCCATTCACCGGCCAAGGATTCCTGGGTCTAATCAAGGGCACACACCTCAAGGCTTTATCGTATATCCCTCCATTCACCGATTGAGGATTCCTAGGCCCGCCAAGGCACACATTATCTGGCTTTACCGCAATCCGAGTCCAGTTTAGGGATTACTAGGCCATGTGTTATTTCTTTCAGAGATCCACCTCACTCAATTTAAAAACCATTCAACAATCTAGCTCAACCAAATGCAAGAGAACCCATCACACCATGATTATCAGAAAATGGAAAGTCAAGGCTGAAGTACACTAGTACACCTAGAAAAACCCATGTCGATGATAGAAAGAGAACCAAGAACACACATGCATAACCATGCATGCCAAAACTATTAAGGAAATCATACATGCAACTCGATACCTACAAAGAATCATGTTGTAGCCACTTGATCTTGCTCTTCCTTGCTTGATGTTTGGTTCCCTTTTCCTTCTTTGATTTCCTTGATCCAATATTGAAGTGCTCCAAGAAAACTCTAAGTGTCCAAGAGTGAAAGAGAGGGAGAATAGAGAGAGAACTCCAAATGTGAACTGGCAAAAGGTTACAAAGTGATCCTCAAAAGCCTTTTTATTAATGAGGCCTCTATTTTCTTCATTTTCCATTATTTTCCTTCATTTTCCTCCTCACATGTAACATGTGCCCTTTCACCTTCATTTTCTCATAATTTCCTTTATTTTCATAAATAAAATGCCAATTAATGCCACTTTGCCTTTCCAAAGCCTTTTCGATTGGCTTTGCCAATTTCCTTAGCCATAATAAACCAAATGAACACCCACACTAGGATGTCTTTCCCAACATTCATCTTGGAATATGTGTCCCATAACCGTGGTTATTATTTTACCTTCATTAAATTTTATTACATGAATTTTTTCCCAGCTATATTACAAAGAGAAGCTCATTTTGAGCCACTTTCATGGATGCCATCTCGTTATCCATTATAACCATGGGCCAAACTAGACGACTTCAATGTCATACTACCATTCATTTAGTCATGGATAATGATATGTCAATTAAAATTAGAGTTAGAGAGCTCATTTTTTTGTTGTTTCTACTCACACAACAATTTTCAACTTGCACATAATTTCTTTTTTGCTTGCTATTGTATTTAGGAGCAGTATTTCAATGATGCATTTTTTGTCCCATCTTCCCATTTTCAGCCTTCCTCATCTACTCATGTTCCTTATTTATGCATAGGACCTCCTTGGATCCCTTACTAGAGCCTCGTGGCTTTCCTTCCACACCAAACCAATGTTCCTAAGGCCCCCAAAGCATGAAGATGAAGGGAAAAACCCAAGGGAAAAGAGGGAAACTGTAAAAATGAAGAAATTCATGACAACAATAATAAAATCACCAAGAAAAATAGCATGGCCATGTGCAATCCAATAGTGAAAGGGAAAATTCAAGAATAAATCATTCAAGGAACACAAAACATAAAATATTCAACAACATAACAACTCAATCCCAATGAGCTTTGGTGTCCCACAATGGATCGTGATTAAAAGCTCATGAAATTTCCAACCATTCCTTCCTATTACACCATGCCACATTACAAGCTTCTTTTACAGCCACTTAGTCTAACTATACTGCCACATGAATTCAGTTATTACTTTTATTCATGCAAATTACAAATCAGTATCTACCATACCATGTTACCAAGCATGTTGTCCTACAACTGCACACACATCTCAATCATTCGTTAGTCACATGTCTTCAAAATATAAGACATAATTGTTCATGATTGTATCTCATAATAATTTCAAAAATCAAATTTTTCATATACATGAGCATATAAATTCTTTTATAGTCATGCCTACATAGGTTTAGAAATGAAATTTCTTTTATACCAAAACCATCAACATCGAATACATTTAGCCTCTTTTCATAGGCCATCAATTCATGCAATCTAAAATCTCATATATATACACTGCATTCATTTTCCCTGTATTCAATGCCTCTTTGTTGGCAAAAGTCAATGAAATTCCTATAATCCTAAAATGGGAGAGAACCATATTGTGCAAATATCTTGATCTAACATTGCATCCATTTTTCTTTAAGGAAGATGACATATGATTTGTATGGCTTCCTACATTGGATGGACTGCATGGAAAAGCCTACCATGGTGAAAGTTTGTGTTGAAAAAATGTAGCAAGAAAGGCTCAATTTGACTTTAGCTTTAGTCAAGTTGAGTAAAATAGAATTTCCACATCAACAAGACAACTTGGAGGAAGTTAACTAGTTGAAATGGATCTTGTCACTCATTTAGACTAACATTGCAAAACCCCAATAGTCAAACGCACAAAAATTATCCCAATTGAAGAAGGATGTTGCAAACACCAAGAGAATTATTTTGGAAGGTGTGAAGGGACAATGTGGTCTCAAATATACATGGAAAAGAGAAACAATTTTCTATGTTGAAGACACTAACTGAGCTATTTGCAAATAACAGTGACCAGAGAAAATTGGTCGTAAAAGAAAAACTTTGAAACATAAGGATGGAGAAAAATTATACCATTCCATAATATCTCTTTAGATTTACACAAACTCAAGATAAGCTTGGAGGTTGGGGTGAATGTTGCAAAAGATGACCTGGTAATCCTAGCTCTTCTAGGACTTTCTAAATCCTAGCACAAATACCATGAATCTCTAAATGGTAAGGAAAAATTATCAAATTAGAAAATGTTTTGGTCTTATTTCATTCAAGAATAGTTTTGGAGGAATACCAAATATGGAACTTCATCCTTAGCTGAGGATGAAGAGAATTTTGTCTTACATGGAAGGGGAAGAAGTTTAAAGGGAAGAAGACCCAAAGAAAACTTGAATTCAGTTAAAATAATGACAAGAAGAAACACTTGAGAAAGATAAAATGCTTCCACTACCATGAATTGAGGCAATATGGAAACAAATGTCTGCACAAGCAATCTACCAAGAAGCCTTCAAGAGGAGCATCAAGTGAAGCACAAACTTCACAATTCAAATTAGACTTCACCCTAATAGCATGCATGTACAACATTGTTATCGGGACTATATGGTACCTTGATTCCAGTGCCTCGTTCCATATGACAGGGTGTAAGGAGTTTTGGAGTATCCTAGAGGAGAAGCATCTCCATATGGATATCGAAATGAGGGATGATGGGAGGTACAATGGTATAGGAATTGGTACTATCACCTTTAAGAGGGAGAAAGCCTCTCCCCTTTTCCTCAAAGACATTATGTTTGTACCTGAGCTAAAAAAGAACCTGATCTTTGCAGAAGTTTTGGAGGATCATAGCTATGATGCAATTTTCAGTAAATGGAAATCCTTTCTAAGGCACATAGCTACAAGGGAGGTGAAGTAGATCACGATTCAAGTGAATAACCTATACAAACTAGAGGTGGGAGATTGCACTACATCGAGTAGCAAGGCTGATAAAGTGCCTAATAGAGATGTTGGTGAACTCCGACATATGAGATTGGGTCATCTACATCATGGTGCCTTGAATATCATGCAACAAGTTACCACAAGCCTCCATAAAGGCTCCCTTGACCAAAAGGATGTTTACAAGGGCTGCACATTGGGGAAATATGTGAAATCCGGTTTCCATGATCATGAGAGTAGAGCAGATGCAATCTTGGAGCAAGTCCACTCTAATGTTTATGGACACTTTTATACATATTCCAGAACAAGACATAAGTACTATGTTATTTTTATTGATGAATTATCCAGAAAGTGTTGGATCTTCTTCATGTGGATGAAGGATGAAGTTGTCTCCAATTTTGTTGAATTCAAGGCACTGGTGGAGAAGGGGACTGGGAAGAAGGTGAAGGCTCTCAGGAGTGATAATAGAGGTGAATTTGTCTCGCATGCCTTCAAGGATTTATGTGCGAAAGAAGGTTTTAGAAGAGACCTTACAACACCCCATGTTGTCTTAGTGGGTCCTAACCCAGGTTCAGAGTTAGTTTTGCCAAACAAATCCCTACACTACCAGCCCTTTCATCATCAATCCACAAAGCCCAGACTGAAGTCTCACTCAAAGCAGTATGGGAGGATGCTGGAACCAAGTTTATGCACCGATGGATTACTGTGATGTCATTTTATGCCTTAAACCTACCTTCATGTAGATCAATAATCCTTTAGGGCTTATCGATAAAACTTCCTTTAATCAACCTCTAGACCTCCACAAAGTTATAGGACTGTCTTTCCTAGAACCTAAACAGGTGAATCAACCACTTACATACATTTGTGATTACTCCTAATCATATGTTTACTCAGATTGGCCTAAGCATTGAGAACTCTAACATGCAATAAGATATGCTTCGTGTAAACATTTTATATTAAGTGCGTTCACATAACAACATCAATTATGTAAATTCACGCATCAATACAGTATTAATTGATAAACCCATCATTCATTATAGCATAAAAGCGTATTAATTCATAATAGAAGTAAATGGACAAAATGTAGGAATTTATGGAATAATCTTTATTAATACTTCAGTTCTTCTTACAGACTCAAGACTTCCCTGCGCACTCAGTTGCAAGGGTCTGTGCACTCATTTGTGGACTCTAATCTAGGCCTCTGCGCACACAGCTACAAAGCCTCTCTTCTACTCTAAGACTTCTTCGCTCTTTCCTCTATTGATCCATTACATTCATCTTCCTCATCAATACTACTACTTTAGACATCCTAAGACACACCCTTTTATACAATCCCATGGTCCGCAGACCATGGTAGATCTTCAAAAGCTTAATCAACTTACATAAAAGAAGGGTAAAACCCTTTATGAAACTTTACTATCTACGCACTCCATGACCACAAATGGTAAAGAATTTACATTCTATACAACAAAAATTGGGCTCTTTACACCTTGGGGTTATCTCTTGTGGTGATTTGACAGCCTATTAAGGTCATGGTGGTGTTTGTGGTGAATGAATTCTATAAGGGAGTAAGGTGCACTTTAGATATAGTAACCTATGGATGATTGGAAAAATATATTTGTAACTTTATTGATTAAACTTGGCAAATGATTCGAATTCCATATAACCAATTTGACTTTTTCTTATATCCCCTTGGAAATGGGTGGTTTGGGAATTTTCAATACCACAATGTAGGGAAACTTTGTACTTTATACTAAATAGATGATTCAATCTAGTAAATTTCAAAATGTTTAGAAAAACCTTCGAAGAAATCACATTATCTAAGGATGGTCCATGGGGAAAAATATTTGGCCAGGCCTCCCCTTTGAAACCATATTGATAAGTCCCAAAGTTCAAAGTTTCCAAGACATGTCCTTCAAAGTATTTGGAAGGCTTAGGAGGTGCTCAAACCCTTCCTAGATCAGAATGGTCACTCCATGGAAATTGGGTTAAGAAACATAGTGTCTGGTGTTCGACATTGGGTTTGGTTGAAGGAAAACCTTTTTCGTGAATCCTCATAGTTCTTGGCCTTGTAGCTTTTTTAGAAAGCCATTCAATGTCCCAACTATTTGCTTCACAATTCCTCCAAGCTGGAGTGGATTCCATGGCTTAATATAATGAAAGTATTCAGGTTGAATAAAAACTATCAAGATTTTTATGAATCACATTCAAGCTCTCATCCTAAACTACGTTCAATTCAATCTCCCACCGCATTGTGTGTAATGGCACAACTAGACATGGAGCAAGGCCATAATGTTCACAAGTTAATGCCAACCATGGACTAGAAGTGGCCACGAACCAAGACTTCCCTTCAAGGCCACCTTAATAAAATTTCTCATTGAATTCAAAACAAACATTTGGGATATTTATCCTAAAAAGTATCTAGAACCTTATGATTGAACATAAAAATGGTCTCTTTTCCAAGATATTTGTCATGTGGAGTCCCCCTATTTATGGAAGATTGACTTATCTAGGGGTGCAATGCCCAACGGTATTTACATTGTGGGCACATTAAAGCCTTGAAGCATCTCTTCGTGTTCTATTCACTTACTAGGAAGGCTCAAGCATTGGTAGAAGTTATGTTTGTAGTTCATGTCAACCTCCGTACCTTTGGAAAACTACCTTGCTAGGTCCATGAGTCGTCATGTTTTAAGATTTCTTAGATGATTTTTAGATTGGAAGTACTCTTCTAGATTTGGAAACAACATGATCACTCATTGTTTAATGATGATGCGGTGTCTCCTGAATTTTCTTAGTATGATATTGCATTCATACATATTAACTCGGTTGAATAGCATAAATTCGCATGCACCATATGCAATTTCTGTTGAATGCACTTGGAATTTAGCCTTCTAAAGTATCCATGCCACCAAACTTGTTACGACTCTCTCTCTTAGTTGGGCTTGATGGTATCTTAGTTTGTTGGCCCAAATCTTTGGTTGCAACCGACCTTGACACACTTAGCAACAAAAAGAGAGAGCATGCAATTAGACACATAAATCTTTGTAAATAAACAAGCAATTCTCCACACCAACATTAACAATTTCAGGTGGAGGTCATTAAATCAACAAAGTCAAAAAGTGAGGGATGTCGGGAATTTCTGGTCATTCCAAACAAAATACAGTGGAAAAATCCTCTGTTGCCACTGTTCGAAATTTTCTGATAAATTCTGAAACAAACAAAATATGAACAGAGAGTGATACTCTGTTTTTGGGAATTTCTGATAATTCCAGAAAAAACGAACAGAACAGAACAATGCTCTGTTTTAACACAACGGAAGCAGAAAAAGAAATCGCTTTGCTGAAACTGGTGTTTCAGCAACGTAGTTTCGTCAGTTGTTGATCATGGTGTTTCAGCAACGGTGTTTTTACATCAAGACTATTTTTGACTTACGATGCTTCAGAAACACTCTGTTTTGACGTCAAGACTATTTTAGGCTTACGGTGTTTTAGCAACACACACAAAAAACTTGTACTCATTAACAATAAACCAACTGTTAAAAAAGATTTTCACAAGAGATTATGCTGAAGAGAATCTTCCGCTTATCTAGAGGGATTCACTAGTCTATGCTAAAAAGCATCTTCCTCTTGACAGAGGGATTTCACAACTGTCTATGCTGAAAAGCATCTTCCTCTTAACAGTGGGATTTCACAACTATCTATGTTCAAAAGCATCTTCCTCTTGAAAGAGGGATTTCACAATTGTCTATGCTGAAAAGCATCTTCCTCTTAACAGACGGATTCTCCAAGGAACGCTTCAGTTCCACACAAATGAATTTACTCTGTCTCTTCTTTGAAATTTTACACTGATGTGCGTAAAATTTCAATACATTTATGCTGCTGCATATTCCATTACAAAAACTCTCTCTCAGCACTGTTGTCTCAGCACTGCTGTCTCAGCAACTCTATCTATCACTGCACTCGCTGCTATGTGCTTCCCTTCATTGATTACAATCGCACTGCTGTTGTGCCTCACTTGCATTTCAGATGCAAGCAACAAAAACTGTGCTGCTGCGTTTCTACCGTCTCTCACAGAAAACAATCACAAAACAAATTACTTTGAAATCTACACTGTTGTGCGTTTCACTATTCTTGAGGCATTTTTCTTCATGCTGTTGCGTGCTCTCCTCTACTCTCTCTCTTTTTTTTCTGTATTTTCTACACTGTTGTGTCTACACCTATATATAGTGTATTAGGGGTCATAACAATCCATCACCGCTTCAAATCTCTAACAGAGTCTCTGGTGCAATCTGCTGCTCATAATGAACGAAATCTGATCTTTCTGATATTCTGTTGTGCTTCTTGAGTCGGTTGTGTGGAAACCCATAACTGATAAATGTTGTGGCTGGCTCGAGGCTGGGTCTTTTCACTTTCATCCATGCTTCTTCTTTAATGTGGTCGTTTAGATGTAATGGAGCGGCGGTGGATCTGATCTTCCTCCTTCGGGAACACAAAAATAGTTAAACAGTGAAAAGAGGGTAATGGTGGTGGCTTAAAAAAACAGGAATAAATGTGGGGCTTCAGATCAAGACAAATAGATGGCGGCTGTTGTTGTTCAATTGTTCACTCTAGTTGAAATTATAATTTCAACAAGGAAGACCTATACAAAATGTGAGTAGTATTCTCTTGGAATCAACAAAGTCAATATTTAATATATTAAATCTAAAAGCATAATTATGTTATTTAACATTCAAGAAATTAATAGTTTAGGTTTTTCTTTACTTATAATAACTTGATTTTATGTTGAAACATACACACTTACTTTTAACAAAACCAAATAGATTTCATACTTTTTACTCATAGAATGATAAATAAGTGATTAGACTATAAAGTCATATATAGTCTACCCCTCTCTAGATTTGAATCTATAACCTCTTAAGAAGAAACATATGCTTTCTTTTACACAAGTGACTTTAACAAAACCAGCATATGTATTGCATATTTTCTAACTATAACATGGAAAACAAATAATTTATCATTTACAAATAAGTGATTTGACTATAAAAATATATATACTCTACCCTTCTTTAGATTTGAATATATAACCTTTAAACAAAATCTTTAAAATCTTAATAATGGAAACACAACCTTCCTTTTGTATCTCATGGTCGATCACTTTTGAAGGAACTGGTTTCTGTTTTTTAGTGTTTTATGCCATCCATCTACCTTGGCCTTATTTCATGCATCTAACGAAGAGTAGATAATGTGGGCGTGTAACACCTCCTATGGATTACCAATTAATACAAGGTTATATGAATATATTAAAGAGAGCATGCCCTATAAGCAACGGATGCCTCGACGAAAATCTTGAAAGTCATTCTTGAAAATCTTGATTAGAAACGACAAAGGTTGAATTACCACTTTCACATCCATTAAAATACTGTTATTCTCTGAAAGTCTCTTTATTTACGATGAACAGTAAAGATTTTGTTCCTACGTAGCCTCAAATTCACTAATGCGCCTACCTAGCCTCCAACTCAGTAATGGTGACATCATTTATGGAACGAACCGAATGATTCTCTGGAGAGACTGACGACACGGATGATGCGGTGGCAAACGGCCGTGACTGCTGAATCCCACTGCCCGAGCTGCCGGCTGTGGATCGTCCATAGGAGCTGTCACCACTTGTCACAAATGCGGGCTTTGTTGGATTTGCCAGTCTCACAGAAGCACTGGAGATCATCAATATAACATTAGACATGATTGGACGGAGGCCTGCATCAGCTTGCGTGCATAGAAGCGCAACCTCAATGCATCTTAAAGCTTGCTCCTGCATCATTGTTTCCGCCAATGTCGAATCTATCATATCTGGAAGACACCCTCGCTTGTATAATCTCCATGCCTGCATCACAATCATCCAAGGCAAATGCATACTCACTTAACATCTCCATTGTCAGCAACCACTGTTCTCATAGGAAAAAGTAATCATGAATTGATGTCTTACCCATTCTAATAAGCTTTGCATTTCATCGGGAAATTTTTTTGCAGTGCTTTTCCAACCGCTCACGATCTCAAGGACTAGCACTCCAAAACCATAGACATCAACCTTTACTGATAGTTGCCCCAGCATTGCATACTCTGGCGCGATATAACCGCTACATAATCGAATGAGAAACTCCTCAAATAAGTGTGGTGCTTGCGGCTAAATCACACTATTGCATACATGCTTAACTGCTGATAAATTGCATGGGGCAAGGGGAGAGGGAAATGTTCTTACTATGTTCCTGCAGCTTTTGTTTCGATGTGAGTCTCGACTTCAGGAAAGAGTCTTGCTAACCCAAAGTCTGCTATCTTAGGATTCATTCCCTCATCAAGCAAAATGTTGTTTGGTTTAATGTCTCTATGAATGATTCGCCACTGTGAATCCTCGTGAAGATAAAGAAGACCCCGAGCTATTCCCATTATCATGTTATAGCGCTTTTGCCAGTCAAGATGTCTCTTCTTCTCTGGATCTGTATTTGTATTTCAAGAATATCAAATTTAGTAACTTTTAAATAATCAATCTCATTAATTCATGAAAAATTGATCATCTTCCCCTCGTCCAGGAAAAAATCCAAAATGACATACCAAACAGGAAGGTTTCAAGACTTTTGTTTGGAAAATACTCATAAACAAGCAACCTATCCGGTCCCTCGGAACAACACCCAAGCAACTTTACAAGATTTCGGTGTTGAACATTGGCCACAAGCTTCACTTCATTCATAAACTCTCGCTTGCCCTGTCTAGACGTTACAGACAGCTTCTTCACTGCTATTTCTTTTCCGTCTCTCGTTATTCCCTGAAAGAATCATTCCCATAAATAGCCTAGGGGAAAAAAAAAACCTTCATTGATGTCAAGTCATGGAATTTCATGGGTAAAAAACAATAACA